>OMKX01025394.1:2538-13185 GCA_900302425.1 Brosme brosme
GAGCGTGTGTGTGGATACTGTGTGACTGAGTCTCGTCCCACTTAATTTGGCTCGTGTCATTGGCTCACCAGTCCACCGCGGCTGGGGCCTCATTGGTCAACTCTAACCTGACAACAACTGCAATAAGGCAGAGCTTCCGCATTATTCTCAAAGGATTCACTGCTGATGTTATGATGTTAAGGATACATAACCGAAAATGTTGCATTGTGGCAGAATCTGTGATTGACTATATTGTGCAGTGCTGTCCTAAGACCAAATCGGGTTTGTTGAGTGTGGTGTTTCATTGATGGCCAGTGAGGTCGAAGGCCTGTTCCCAGAAATATTTTTAACTCATGTTCTCATGAATGCCTTGTAGTCCAGGATGGGACGTTTTGGTGCATAGCAAAGAGTTGAAAACAGGAATTAACATTCTCATTGTGTACCCTTAAATCATGAAGTCAGCAGAACAGACAGCTATGTAAGAGATGCATGTTATTAAGGTATGTTGATGTATATACAGAAGCTTTTGGCTTTCTCCACGGATGACCGTTTTGGGTCAAATCTGTCTGTTCTTTACACTGTTTTGAATCACCCCATCTTTGTGGGCTCAAGTGAAACAACAAAGGCCCAGCACAACATACAGCCTCCCCCTCCCTCCCTTCTCTTCCTCCGTGGGAATATGTTCATTGGCTTCTGTGTCCTCCTCTGAGTCATATTTTATCAGTCAACATTTTCTAGCAAAATGTCTACAGATGGATACAGGTCAGGGCAGGTAGATGGCTTTTGTGTCTATTGTGAAGGAGTCACGTTGTTAACGCTTCTGACCCAATCAAGGTGTGGCATGGTTCTGTGTCACTTGTGTGTCTTACCTGTTCCACTAGTCATTGCCATTCTCTCATGTGTTTTCACACATGATGTGAATGCAGAAAGGTTACAATGGGTTAGGCCTACTTTTAACCTTGGTGAAAAAACCTTTCTTTGTCAATGCAAATATAATTGAATATGCTAGTTTAATGCTTGGTGTGTGTGTGCGCCTGTGCGTGTTTGCTGTTGTTTTGTGTATCCAACCCAACATGTGCATTCGGAGTGACACTGTTGTGGTGTGGGAGCATTTTGTTACTCATGTTATTACCAATTAACTTGAACTCCCAGAAGTCAAGGCCATGATTTTTAACCCTCGTTACAGCACTCTCACATAGAAATTGTCCATACAATGTGATTTTAAAGGAGTAGGCTTCCCATCCAAAAAGATTTGGGTTAGGCCATACCTCGCCTACATGTCTAAAGAACGAGTTTGACTTGGGCTTTTGTTTCGCTTTGAAATGGCTTTCTCATTAAATGGTTGAAAGAAACCTTTCAGTGCTCAAATAATTGTTTCTACATGGTTTTACTAGGGATGTAATGTTAGGCACACACATTTCAATTAGACTATAAGGTTGTGATTATTTAATGCATTTTCACTGTGTAGTACAATATAGTAGTAGAAGAAGTCTAGCTCTGTGATCTTTCTTGCACATTGACCTACCACAAATATTACTTTAGTTATTTGGTACTTAAATGTGTGTGTAAATATATTGCTGATATTCCACTTGTATTTGTATTCTTTTTGTATCCTCTCTTGTTTGATCCGTTTCTGCTCTAACACCTGAATGTATCTCCTGGTCATCTCATCTTTTGTTGTCAGGATTCCCAGGAGAAGAACAGCAGTCCCATCAAATCTGAGGAAGCCAAGCTGAAGGCCAAATACCCCAGCCTGGGCCAGAAGCCTGGGGGCCCCGACTTCCTTATGAAGCGGCTACAGAAAGGGGTAGGTGGCCAAACAGAAACTAACATCGTCCCCACAGCCGACTGAACAATCCCAACAAGCCTTGTGTTCTGTCCAAACAACCCTTTAATACACAGAGGAATGTGAGGTTAGGTCAAGCCGCATCTCATTCTGGTTTTACCCTCTTAGCATATTTTGAAGGGAGGTGCCTTGGTTTGTTGTGGATTTGTTTAGCTTCAGATACACAATGTTTACTTGAACTGATATTCCCTGATAGCATTATCGCTAGCAGGAATAGCAGAATGACATAGCATGACCTGGCACCCAAGGAACGGAAACCCCATGCTGCTTCCCCCCCCTGTTGTTTCAGTATCACATTCATGTTGACATATAATGGGATTTGACTTGGACTTGGTGCATTGCAGTAAAACCCAACATCAAACTGTAACATCAATTCCTCAAGGTGAAGTCCATCATGTTGTTGATCTATAAAGGCAGTCCCCTGACACACACTCGCATGTAATGTTAGTTTATGCAATTCTGGATGAAAATCAATCCAATTGCTCCAATGTAAAGCATATACAAACATTCTCATTTAAATGTCCATACAAATGGAAACTAAACCTCTACATCCTATAACTTAAAGCCATCTTTAGTGAAGTTGATTGTGTTTATTCTACAACACATTATTACACTATCCTGCCCTCAGTTGCTTAGTCCACATTTAGCTTGTGACCTTGCAACATGGCTGCTCGTCCCATAATGCAAGGCAGCATTAGACACTTCCAATTCCGTATCTGATTGGCGGCATTTAATTCAAGCTTTGGCATAATTGCTATAATTGAAATAATCAGTTACTTATATATATTTTTGCAGAGTTATATTGTTCTCTATAAAGTTTCTAGTACCCATCATAACTTGATCGGTTATCATCATGGGATAGGATGATAAGACATTTAATTATTGGAGGGTTGAACCTTTGCTCTTCCAGGCCCAGCCAAAGATGAAGCTTCACAATACCGCATTAGATAGTCTTTTGCTGAAGCGTTTCTTATCTCTCTTCTTTCCGACTTAGCCAAAGTACTTTGACTCGGGCGACTACAACATGGCCAAGGCCAAGATGAAGAACAAGCAGCTCCCTGTGGCCGGGCCCGACAAGAACCTGGTGACCGGGGACCACATTCCCACGCCACAGGACCTGCCCCAGAGGAAGTCCTCCCTGGTTACCAGCAAGCTAGCCGGCTAGCCTCCACGATCTGAGGAACGCCCCCTTAACCATCGGCCCCCCCCTGGGGCTCCGAGAGCTGCTTGCCACCCCCTCACCTTCACTTCCCAAGATGTCCATCTTCTCACGCCCTCCCTTCTCCCCTCCTCATAGATCTCTTTCATTTCTCTCCTCCCCCTCGCTCACCTCTCCCTTCTCCTCCTCTTCCTCCCCCTCCTCTTCCTCCCCCTCACCCTCTGAAACCCCACAGGCGCTCCTTGGCATAACATATCATATTTAAGCTCTGTTTGCTTGTGCGTGCGTGCGCGTGTGTGTGTGTGAGTGTGGGAGAGGAGATGCATCTGCGACCCTACTCTGCCTTCTCGCTACACACACACATCTCTGTCCCTCTGCTCCACACACCCACCTCTCCCACACACACACACACACACAGACACACACACACTACCCTCCCGTAACTGTTGTTCCAACTGCTCTGAGATGTATCACAGTAGAGTGGCATCATCGCCAGGCAGGGGTTGGATGGGGTGAGTCAATGCACTTTGTATACTGTACAGTCATTGTTTATCGTTTTGATGTTGTTTTGTTTGGTTTGATTTCTGGGGGATCTCTTTTGTTTTGGAATTGTTCTAATTGCATCCTCCAAGATACCAAAATGACTATGTATGTATGTATAAGGGGAGGTGCTGTATACCTCGTGCACGCCGATGTCTTTGGGACGGGCGTCTTCATGATTCAAATCCCTCCAGTTGGGCGGGATGGGTGGCGGGCGAGTGAACGGAGAGTGTGAGGATTATTATTGGTAGTATGCTGTTATTTTTGTTTGTAATAATCGCTTGCATACCAAAACCTGTAAGAGGCTGCTGCATTAGTCGAGAGAAGTGTTCTAACTGGAATCATTGTGGGACCGCTGCAGAAGAAAGGGCTCGGGCCTCTCCTCCTATCCTGTTTCGCCGAGCCTCGCCGAACAGATTCACCGCCCGCCTCGCTCTCTGCAGCTCCCCCAAACAGGAAAAAGCACCCCCTGATGTTTCTGTTGCCGCTGCTCCTGTGTCATCACTCCCTTTGACTTTTATCTAGAAAATTCTGCATGCAGTAAGAAACACACAAACAGAAGACAAGAAGCTACTATTGAGGACTAGCGACTGGACGATGTGAATACACAACCCTGCTGGGTCCTGGTTGGCTGTTTTCCCCTGCTGCCCTGACAATCCATAACCACACACTTTTCTTCTACGCTACCAAGGCATTCCAATTTACCTCCCTGTATCCAAACTAAAAGCTGGCCATGCTCACTCGCAGTGGAGAGGAAAGTGGATGGTTCACTGATATTTGTTAACCTGGTTTGGAGTTACGGATACGGATGTGGCATATCAATAACATCAGTGGGTGACACTTTCAAAAAAGTGTTCCATGTTTTCATGGCCAGATGTGCCGATATGAATTTACTTCTGGACTACATGGGAGTTGTTCTGGACTACAAATACAGCCATTGCAGTCCAGGAGTTATGTTCACTATAGCCCAAAATCAAAATGGGTGAGCATGGAGTCCAAAAGTCCACTAGTTTGGCATAGCTGGTCATGCACACAGGTCACTTTGGAAAGAATCCATAGCATTGATAATAAGTAAGATTGAATGTCGGTGAACTGTCTGTTTTAACTCTTGGTTTGGTAGCTTTTATTACATCAAGACGTGCGTCTGCTACGCGCGTAGAGAATTCATAGTGTGTGTACTTCTGTAAATATTTGAAGCGTTGTAAATTAATTTGTACATCTTTATGGAGCGTCAAGTTTGTCCTGATAAGCTGTTCTATAAAGTATGGAAACCATGCCTGGCTATCCCGATAGTGGTAGCTCACTCAATGTGGGAGACTCACTTAATAATCAGTGGTAGTAGTTTAAGTATCCTGTGCACACTAGCTAGATTTAAGATCTTTTATCCCTCTGTCGTTTTGGCACTTACGATACACTATCTTCAGCTCGTCGCTCTCGCCACTGCGACTCGCTGAACACACAGGTTCTCGGATGTCACTGATGTCACCGCAATAGCAGTTCACAGCCACATCACAACAGGGGTCCGGTTTTAGCGCCGAGTCTGCGATCGTCACCGCAAGGCTTAAAGTAGACCACTGCATGCTCGCGGGATGCACTCTCTTGGCGAGGCCCATAGGGATCGTATGACATGAGATGGGAAGGAGGGGTGTCTAGGAGCATGGCTCTGACCTATCCGTGGCAGGACATCGGTTAATAATATGGTTCAAAAACTCTGATGGAGATAGAGGCGATTTGCTCCAATATATCTGCAAACACCTATGAACGCATGCTGCCCACAGCTTCCAAACCGTTGGATTCCGGTTATCTCCAAGCATTGCCCCACTCCACCCCCAGCCGTATGTTTCATCTTCAGGGATCGACCATAAACCCCCACTCTACCACCACATAGGCCACGTTAGGACTTGGGTGCATGCACCGTCGCACCTCGCCTATTATGTCTTCTCCCTAGGACTTTTGAATTGTGTCAAATAGCGCCAAGTGGCGGGAAAAAGGAAATCCTAAATGGGAGTGCTTTAATGGAGGTCTGTGAATGTGCTGCCGATTCTACACTGTAAATAATGCACTATATCCGGGATAGGGTTGTTCTATTTGTTTTAGTTTTTTCTCCACTACATACACCTCTTCCCCATGAGCTGATTTGTGGTTCCCCACCTCCTCCCCTTTCAGCGAGACACACCGTTTCTGCTTTCTGAACAGCAGGGGCTCTGTGAATTGCTTTCTCACATGAGTGGGTGGGATGTGTAGTACTGTACATGCTGCTGCTGCTGCTGCTGCTGCAGATGTGGTCGACGGCCAATTTTGAACGACACCTGTGTCCTCTATTTGCACCTGTCAAACCCATATCCTCTCCCGAGTCTCTTAATCCTCCTGCCACGTGGTTGAGTCCCTTTTCAGTCACGTAGATTGCAGGGGAAGAGCGAAAGTGACAATATAGGAAATTCAAGTTCCACCGTGAATCTCTGATATGCGCTGTTTCAATTTGATCCCATCTGATACGAGTAGAAATTACACAACTCCCTCACAGCCCCATCTTCATTTCTGACCACTGGAATTCATAGCGTTCAAAAGTGAAAACAAATTATTAAATACAAAAGGCTTTATGATTACTGGGGCAGGATTCTCGATGCTACTTAATGTGGACGGTTTGGATTTGTACAAAACAATTCCATGAGGCAGGGGGATTGTGGGGTATGTTTAAATACCAATGTCTTATGTCCTGTTCAAATCTAATTAACGTGCCAGAAATGTAAAAATAAATGACAGACAATGTGCTCTGAGGTACCTTGTGCTGCTTTTACCTGATCTGTGTTCTTGTTGTTTTGCCTTTATGAGTAAACGTTTTATTTTTCAGGCGTTCTCTTATTGTGTGATTCCTATATTTTTTATCCCATGATATATGCAGGGATTTCTACTGATAAATTAATGAGGATTATATGATAACTAGGATGTCTTGAGAACGCAGGAATGATTTTAAGAATTTGGAAGCTGCAGGGCTACTCAGAATGTTTTCCTTTGTCTTTTGGACAAAGGTCCGGAGTTTTGTCAGTATTTGAAATAAACTTTTACATTACGATATTTGTGTTGTTTGATTGTCAAATCAGTTGGCTGCTGGTATCAATGTTTTCTGAATGATTATTTCATCTGTCGGTGTCGAAATAGCGAGTCCTCATCACTTCCATGGTCTTAATACTGATACATTTTAGTAGCCCTACTTTATCCGTATCTTCTGTTACCACTAGATGGCACCAAATAATTAACAAAAATGGCACTTTACTGTAACCAACGAAATGCTACCAATAATTGGTTTGACAAATCTATTCAATTGGGGTGCAAAGCTTTGGAAGAGAAAATCCACATTTTGTTTTTCATTATTATTTACGTTTCCAAGCGATTATATATTGTTTGATTTGGTTCTCTTGATTGAGGATGTGACGCACGCCTTGTATCAAACCCGAGGTCATGTGTGGTAGAAACTAAACTAGTTTTGGTACTTCTCCATATTGAGCTTCGCTTCTTGTCCTTGTTATGTTCGTAGTTAGATAAAAATATAACCTTCATCTTAGGGACAAAAAAACATATGTGAGCTAAAATAAAAATACATTGTATATTGTAACCATAAAGCAGGCCTAGTGGTACACCTGTTAGAACGTGTTTATAAATGTTATTATATATGTAAATGACGCATGCAACGTCATACGTAGACGTCCCGCCCCTACTCTATGTAGAAAGAGGGAGCTTACCTCCTAGTGTCTTTATAGCTCAGACCTACGATGGAGAACGTCCTTTTTTGAAGAAAAAAATTAATAAATATATCATATAATTACAATCATCCCGCCATTACAATACTCAAAATGAATATGATGGCACCGAATCGGCCTACAAACTTTGCAACCGGATCACTAGTACGGAGCCTCTGTTTTGTCCGTCAAAATGGAGTCGAAGACCGATCCATGGAGTTCCACACTGAAGATTCATCAACCATAAGAGAGAGGGCCTCGTCTATTGAGCTGGGATTGACGATGTATAATGATGACTGTCCACCACGACCCACGAAACTAGGAGTGGGCACGCTGAACATGGTGAACAAGTCGCAGGGCGACGACGAGGAAGAAGGAGACGGGTCCCTTCCCTGCACTCCGGAAATGCGGTCTGATGTGGACACGGACACGGACAGCCAGTCTGGAGGAGAAGCGTTGGAAAGCAACACCAAGCAAATCATTTCCACCTTTCTCAGAGACTATGTAGGGTCATCCATGCCTAAAAGGAAGCAAGACAATGTTCAAACGACAATGACAAGAGTTGTACAAGGCGTGCTTGAAAAACACCAATACGCATACAAGGGTAGGTGACGTTAGTTGAAATATAACTAGCTATATAAAGCCTTCCAGACACGTGTTTATTTAAACCTTCCGTCAATGAACCACAACCAGTAACATTTTTATCCCGATTTCACAACATCTATGGATGCATATTTAATATACTAACATATTGGGTAAATATTGGGAACGTAGTCTACATTATTTTGTATTAGTGTAACGATATATATATCTATAGATATATATATAAAGAGATATAAATATAACTTGAGTGATTGATCAGTTCAGTGGACTATGCTGAATTGAATATGCGTTTCTCACCAACGTCCTTTATTTGAAGGTATGATCAAAAAATTGGAATTGGACGGCCGAGGGGAAGACATGAGTTTTGTCACGTCTGTGGCCAAGAGTACCTTTGCAGACGGCACAACAAACTGGGGGCGCATTGCCAGCCTGGTGGCCTTCGGGGCAGCGTTGTGTCAGTACCTGGAGGCCACGGGTAAAAAAGACTGCGTGTCCCAGGTTGCCAAAGAGATTTCCACATACCTCCTTTCAGACCAACAGGAGTGGTTGGTCAAGAACAACTCATGGGTACGTTGTGACATATCTGACTGGTAGTGCTCCCAGTGAAAATGATCCTGTTGTGTAACTGCTTTGTTGTTTCTAATCTGGCCAGTGACTAGCTCTCTACAGATTGTAATCTAACTGGCATTTTGTTTTTCATTGTTTCAGGATGGCTTCGTAGAGTTCTTTCGAGTCTCTGACCCTGAGACGACCGTAAGAAATACACTCATGGCCTTTGCCGGATTTGCTGGTATTGGGGCCACAATAGCCCTACTAATCAGGTGAATTTGGGACTGAAAGACTAAATGAAGTTATGCCTTTTTTTTCAACGAAAGACGCGAGTAACTACATGGACATAGATGGACTTTCATAGATAATCATACAGCGAAAGAGTGGTCACAAACAAAATAAGTTGTATATATGCCCATTTTTCTATTTATTTGTTATTTTTTGTGATCTACTAAATAAAAAATGCTATGATATGTAACTATGCAAATTGTTGGAAAATTACATAATAAGACCATCAAAGGAAAAGAAAAGGTTTGTGAGAATGAGTGATTGTGTGTTGCATCTAGAGGTCAGAGGGCTCAGTCCCAGGGATAAGAAGAGAATTAACCCCACAGACGTAATGAACAGACACTGACGAGATGTCGACCCACTTCCTTCCTGGTTATGGAAATACTATGGGTGAGATTAGAGAACCTGCATTTTAGAAAGAGAAGCAGCACAGAAAGCTCCTGTTGCTGGCTGCCGTGGTACAACCAGGTAGTGAAAATGTATGTATGTGTTGCCTGGGAGAGAATGGCCAAAAACCGGAATTACTGCCCATTTGTACCCTTTTATTTGTAAACACTGAAGCGCCACAAACCGGCTGTAATTTCTAGTTTATACAGAAATGTAATTGAAACATTCCAGTCACTTGTACAGCTTGCAACATTGACAAAAATGTTTGTCAATAAAAAGATAAATGTTGCCTAGTCTGGCCTTTTATACTTTCTACTTTGACACAGTGATGCATTACAGTGACCTTAACCCTATGTCAGATTCTGTTGAAATGGTGGTATTTCGAAGAAGTTGAGCAGCTATTTCTGGGAAGTCAGACAACACCCACAGCTTGATCGGCATCACTTCAACCACATGCATTTTTGGTTTTCTTTTTTGCAAAATAGCAGCTTACATCATCTTGCATCCTAACTAGAGCATGCATGATGCTGTTGCTCAACCTGCTCTAGCTATACGCTCTGGGAAATTGGGGTGACAAGCAGTTCATAACATCCGCCCAAACACTTGGTTTGTGTTAACATTCTTTTTTGCGAAACAAAATAGAATGCAAGACTTTGGATGCAGCTGCTGGCAGCGGCCAATGGCAAACAGATATTCTATATTAAGGGTGTAAAATCGGTTCAGGAATAGGCCCAGCTGTTGGGTTGCTGAAAGTAATCGCTGGCAGAAGAAATGCAACCAAAGCACAAGCCTTTATTTGACTATTGGCTGGTGTAAATGATGTATCCTGCTTAGGGCCCTGCAGTACTGCCTTTGCCGTGATGTTCAGGTTTCCCTTCCCTCAGTCAGCCAAAATAACAATATGTAATCAACATAGTCTTCTATTTGTATATTTTGATCTTTTTCATGCTGAGAGTTGGCGATAAGGGTACAGATGGACATATATTGTGGTGACGGTGCAGACATTTCATGGAACTCTCTCAGCATGTGTCTGGCACTGATAGTGTACAGGGAGATTAGTAGTTGAAGTCCAAGGCTGCAAAAAGCCTTGGACTGGTGAGGTTGCAATTACAAACACTAGAGGGTCAGAGGATGGCCTCAGCCTAGAGGTGCTTGAACCATGTCAACTCATGTCCATTGTTGCTGCTCGGTTCTTGTATGTAATACTTAAACGTGCAATTGGTAGGGATGGAGTAGATCCTCAAGCTGGTAACCCATGAGGCTTCCTGTTTGCCCGAGTGCCCTTCAGATGACTGTAATGTTTATAAATAAATTCATGCTTGTTCTACTGCAATTGTGCTCATTGATTCATCTCCTCTAAATGAGAATTGAATGCCTCCTAAAATGTATTTAATTTTCACTGTAACTCGATGTATGTTTGCTGTGCCAGTGGACTTTTCTGCTCAATGCGTGTGTGTGTGTGTGTGTGTGTGTGTGTGTGTGTGTGTGTGTGTGTGTGTGTGTGTGTGTGTGTGTGTGTGTGCGTGTGTGTGTGTGTGTGTGTGTGTGTGTGTGTTCGT
>OMKX01025445.1:1523-15117 GCA_900302425.1 Brosme brosme
CCCACCACACCCACACACACCAACCCACCCACACACCCACACACACACACACACACACACACACACACACACACACACACACACACACACACACAAACACACACTCGACGTTTCTCCAGTTAAAATGGGGTGCACTCAGAGTTAAGTTCAAGGGCTAATTGCTTTCCACCTCACACTCTTCTATATGCTCCCTGTGTCAAGATGAGTGGAAATATTTCCAATAAGCTTGTTTGGATTTATTCTGGAGTATGGAGACGTAGCATCAGAGTTTGTCGTTCAACAAATATCATTTAATTGAGCTAAACGACATTTTGTTTAATCCCTTTCTTGACACATATACAGTAACAACTGTTGACTGACTAGGCCTACTTACAACGCTACTGTGTACTCCGCCATGCCATTGAAGGCTCACATTAATGAAGTAACACTAAAGCCCAGATTCTAAAACAATAATGTGACAATAGTCCGATTTAGTCACGTGTCCGCCCGGCCCCATGTGGCATCCCCAGGCATCCCGATCAATGGCAGATTTGTTTTTTTGAGTGTGACACTTTCTGTTGAAACTATCCTCACCACTGCAGGGCCATTGGAACTGATTGCATTTCATCATCGTCATTCATTAGCATAACAGCACATTTTTTAGCACATAGTCCATGGTTATTCATGAAAATGCTAAAAAAAAAAAACACTGCTGGCCATGGAGCTGAAAGAGCACTGCACTTTACATCTGTTTTAAACTGTTTTACTGCGGTGAGCTTCCTGTGAGCACACTCGTTCAGCGTGCGTTGCTGATGTGAGCACGGGGCCCAGGCTAGTCATTGAAGCGCGCGCCCCCCGTAGTCAAGCCCAGGCCTGGCACCCCGATGCCACCCCCCCCTGCATGTGGTGTTGTCTGCAAAAGACTTTGTTTCAAAGTCACCACATGTGCTCCCGCTACGTTTCCTCTTCAAAGTCAGAGGGCGCAGGCTGCAACCTGGCATCAGCAGATGCACAGTTGCTGTGTCAACAATGTTCTGAGTGTGTCATCTTACAGTGCCCCTGAGCTCTTTTTAGAAAACAAATAAATAAATGCAGTGTCACAGCTTATAGTTTCGTGTCTTACATTCGTAACCTTCAGAAAACCCGACCGAGAGTCATTTGAGAGGACCTGAAAGATAAGATGAATGATGACAATTTGAAATGTCAAACTTGGCTTATTTTCAGTCTATATTTTTCATCTTTCTTTTTAATGAATTGGAATCTATTATTGACTCTCCACATCATCACGCATTAGGGCCTACATAATGTGTGTCCCTTATCGTGACTGTATTCCTAAATGTCAGTGCATTTAGAGTGACATACTAGGCATTCAAAATATGAAAATTGAATTCAGGTTAACAAAAGTTATTAGTTATTTATGTTAGCAAGTTATAGTAAGTCAAATGTGAAAAACTGTTTTTTACACATTGGACCAAACACAGAATCACATTAATATTGGTCAGTCTGTATATATATATATATATATTGGATTACAAGGAAGCTTTCACATGTGAAAAGAGTGCATGGGAAATGATAATGTAGCAGCTAATTACAAAAGCTATTAGATGAATCTCTGCAAATCACAACAAATTTGTTCCATGTTTTTTTTTAGGCTGGCAGGTTGAAGGCTAATGACATCATGCCATCAATAAAAATAACACATACAACACGCTGAACAATTATAATTATAATTATGTAATTAAGTAAACACCAGATCCAGTCCAGAACAAATTAGCAGTTGTGTTTAGACAGTAATTGTTACGTGCTATGTTTGACTCTTCAAGGCATGCACACTATATATGTTTTGATTGAAGTATTCTGTCAGACACCCACAAATTAGTTTTCTACAAAGTTGTCATGCTCATATACAGAAATTCTTTCTCAGACTAAACAAGAAGCCATACATCTCTTCCCATGAAACCAATCACGTAGGTTTAATAAGCAATGATCAGATTCATAAGGAAGTATTCTTCCTCCACGGAGGCAAAAATTGGGGGACTTTTGGTTTGACGCCACTTAAAAAAAATACAGAAACAGAAAAATTGCAGCTTTCGCCCTCATTAGGAGAACTCTAAACTCAGTGGAGCTAGCTAGCTAGTCGGCCCCGGCATGATAGAAATAGGCCAACAGAAAGGTCCAGAAGAGTGTTAGTCCCTAATCTCCGCTCATTATCTAAAGAATATAGGGTCACCGGTCGTCACCTTTAACCTCACGCGCTGGCATAACAAGTCTGAGTGAAAGCCTTGTGTGACGCGGGTTGTGTTTGGAGCACCCATGCCGTGCACTAGCCCGCCCACTGTAATAATGAGATAAATGGTGTGTGCAGCCCTTATATTTTCAGCATTTGTGCCATTTCAAGTACCATGTCATGGATCTTTTATGGATGAAGTTTAATAAATTGGCGGATTAATAAATTGGTGGACATGTTCCCTGACACTTAATATAAAACATAGTATAATGCAACGGTGTGTGGCGCATTTCATATACAACATTGCTCATTATAAACGCTCATTAGACAATGGTGCAAAATTGGCTCGGGTCGCAACAATGGGAATAACACCTCCCTCCTTCTCCTCCTTCTTAGAACCCACATAATATATAAAAAGAATTGCATTGTTGTAATACGAACTGAAACAGGGGGTTCATTTTCACTTAGATCCCTTAAGGCTCTAGATACAGAATAGTTCATGTTATTAATAGGCTGGTTTATGTTGACAAATGATCAATGTTGTCTCAATATTAGTTTCTAACCATTCATTATTAAGGGACTCATTTGTGAAAATTGTGATCCTATTTCTTAAATAGAAGCACATGGACATAATTGTTTACAGAAACTACTATGCTCTGTAGTATTTTTCAGCAATATGAAGTACCTGATAGAGATGGAACCTTAACTGGCTTTAATTGAAAAAGATGAAGACTCTTGCGTATTAAAATTGAAAAGCATTTATTTAACGTTAACTAAATGTACATTTAGCAACGTTTATCAAATATCATCCTTTTTCAAATATCATCAGTCTACCACTGTCACAATATACAGTATGTTAACTTGCAATAATGGCTACTTTCGGTTCGATTTTTTGTGAATTTTCATTGAGCAGTCGAAAGACACACTCCGCCTTTGGCATGTGGACCTCAACACTTTTTTAAAAATCTTAACGTTAATTGTGAACTACGCCTAAGATGATCTATTTCTGTCTGACGCCCGCATGAAAAACCTCAATAAGATAGACATCAATAGTGATCTATCGTCGCCCCGGCGGTAACCAGCGCACAGTATTTGGCAAGCTTCTGTGTGAGACCAATAAATTAATCTAGCCGTTTGAATGATTGGACAGACTGGCCCAGAATGCCTCCATAGGGACCCCTGTCCCCCTTGTGGAGAGGATGGAGACTCAGAATGAGGCCATGGAGAAGCAAGCATGGAGAAGATAGTGTTATTATTGGTCCCAGCGAAACAGGAGCTAGGAGCCCAGGGAGCGCAAAGCATTAGAGGCAGACCCGATTAAAAAACCTGGTAACTTTACCCCCCCACCACCACCCACCTCGTCTGTATGCCTTTGAAGGCTCTGCAGAGGAAAGGTAGACAGAGAGCTAGAGAGCGAGAGCGAGAGAGAGAGATGTTAGGAAAAGGATAAAGGGAGTGTCGCATATTGCAGGCTTCATTGCTGTGTTGCACAATGATGCACTGTGCGATTACTACATAAATGGCACTATTGTATATGAGGAGAGCAGTTGTACACTGCTGATATCTTTCAGATACATGTGTTACTTTTTCTCAATACTTTTCTCTTGTGCGTGTCAGTTGAACTTCCCTACAACGTTTTCACAAACGTTTCTACAAAGTTTGATATACATGAAGATGTTATTGTGGAAGGAAACGGAGAACACTAACTTGTGATTCATTTGTTATTCCAAGCCTCGTTCTTGGTGCAAGGTTAAGTCAATGTCTTTGACAATATTTGACATTATCCATCTCCAATACTGATTATATATACACGTGAAAAATGTCTACCAACCTGTCTGTCAACCTGTCCAAAGTCTCTGTTTAAATGATATTACTTCCAAAGAAATTTGAATAAAAACAGTACAGCAACTTTTTACAGATGGCTTTGCCGCTGCGCCAACACATTAATGAGCAGCAGGTGCGCTGCTCTTTACAGCTGGTTAACCAGTGTTGACGCACAACACAGTCGTGGCTCGCCGTGGGCCATCAGCTTTGCGCCGTGTGTGGCACAGGATCCCTGCTCATGCTCCCTCTCGCTGCTGCGCGCACACGCTACGTCGCAGGAGAGTTCAGGTGCTTCGGATGCATGCTCACAGAGGCCATCTGGGTACTTTGTCACGCGTGAAGTCGGCTAGGTGGCCCGGGTAGCGCTAGCTTGGGTTTGTTTGGGCGTTAATTGGAAAAAATATGGGGTCACGATGACTGGAGCAAAACGTGATTGTGCGCATTTAACGACGGTTGAGGAGTTTTGCCTCACTCGCAGTGAGCAGATGCCCACACACACATTATTTTCTTTAAACCAAATATTGTTGTGTGACTGCACTGATGGCTTTAAGGAGTGGACAGTCTTATATCTTATGTTCTGTTCTTATATCACTAAATTGGCTTCCGCGCTAGATTATGTCTGTTGAGAAGAAGCAGGCAAGGCGGCTATTAAGAAACATCTTCTATTGTGCCATCAGTGTAAGCTTGCCCAGATACTACAGAAATACCTTCTTTCTTCTTGCAGGGCATGTTACTGTCATCTACTGATTTGTGTAAAAGAACATGGTGATATTCATCTTTTGCTCCAATTTCAAGCCCATTCATTCTCTCGCACTCAGAAGCACCCTTCGACGTGATCATATGCCTAGGAGATCTGATGACAGCTCAAGGCAATCCAGCAAGAGGATTGTTTTCAAATCTTGTGCACATCAAAAGAAACCCATCTCTCCCTATGGCATTACTGGGTCATGGGTAATTAGCTTTTTTCATTTTTTTTTTTTCACATTACAGCACTCCTCAATTAGTGGAGAATAAAGAAAAATGTAGATGAAGTAAAATCAAATACAGACAATGGCGCTCTTCTCTTCTCCCACTTTTTTCACGAGCAACAAAAATATGTTGTTTACGTGATCTACCAAGAGGACGCATCTAAAAATACACTCAGCGGCTGTCCAACGGGATCTGAGTGAGCACGAGAGAAATGGGCTTCCTGAGTGTCATATTATCGTGGGTGCACTATAGAAGCAATATTTTCTCCGATGTGTTTGAATGGGGACATGGGGCTGTGTGTGTGTGTTCAGTGTTTATTTTGTCACCGCCCCTGGCACCAGAGACAGCGTGGTGGTGACTAACGCTTTTTTCCTTCCTCCGTATTACGTCGTGAAAACAAATAAAAATAGCAGCACGTCCTGCTGCTGTACACAGTAGCTCCCAACACAAAGCCAATAGGAGGTAGCTCTGTGTGTGTTTGCTAATTAACGTATCTATGTATTCAGTATATTAACCGTTCCAATTATTAAACAGGACCAAGGGTAAATTGGTATGCGCAGTAAGCAACAGAAGGCTGCAGTATGAACAGAGAACACTTCTCTGGCACATGAACGCATCCGAGTTCATTACAGTATCGTTGTGGTGGAATGCATTTACTGTTCCTGAAATCCAATGTGTCTATTTGATGTTAAATATGGAAGGGAAATGTTATATTGTCTAGCCATGCATTTCAGTCATGGAGGGAAGGAGATAGTTAAGAGATGAAGGAATTGTGAAAAAGGCTGTACAGATAATGCAGATTTTCATTCAAAGAACAAAAAATGGAATTGGCAAAACACTTTAAATTGACTCGTCTTTTTTTTTTTTTTACTAGATCACAGTTGTGCCCCCCTGCCTGCCTGAGATGGACAAGGCAGAAAAAAGGGTATCAATGAAATGATTGGCTGACGTGTCATGGAGGATCCCGCCCCTTCACTGCTCATCCATTATGCCGTTTGGCTTCCCCGGCAACGCAACACCAACGGTGTCATGATCCAGTTCTAACTGTGGGTAAGGGTCTGGAGCTTACTATCACCGTGTCTGTGATTCTTTCTGAATGACTTCTTTATATTTCTACAAGGACACACAGCATGCCACACAGGTTTGCCAATGCCATCACGAAGCAGGGTAATAATAACCATATTTTATCAGATATCATTTTTAACTTGTGTTTCTACAAAAAGAAAAGAAAAAGAAAAAAGTCTACACAACCAAGCCAATTAATGATTTCTACATTTAAAAGCAAGGTACTGGGCTGAGTGTTGTGTTCCAGAGCAATCCCAACCCCTCACCAACACACACACACACACGCACATGCACACACAAGTGAGGGTTTAGGCTGCTGATGTCTGATGTTATATAAAATATTATGTTAACAAATCATCTAATAGTTTCACTAAGAAGAAGTGTTTCTTATGTCCCAGAATCATATGATAACTAATGATGAAAGGATGTGGAAGATGCAGAAGTTTATTACACGTGTGTTACCAGATGATTTACCTCTTCGTGGGTTCATTAGGCAAACAATAGGGTGATACAAAAACCAAGACCAGAGGCCTCCTCTGGTTACCAGAGGAGAGCATGGCTTATTGTTGCGTCAGGCACATTCACTTTGAAATGAGGCCCCCTTCGCAGCTTTCAAGAGAACGGGGGCATGAATGCAGACGGAACTATAAACTATAATTGGCACAATTATGTTAGAATTAAATTACCGCCACCTTCCTTCTTTACGGGATCCCTGCTACGAGATGGGCTCTGCTTCATCAGAATCACCATGCCTATAATCAATACCGCATCGTATGTGAGGAGTCAATGTTTCTTTGGCACATGGATTAGAAATGCTTTAGTCTGTGTTTTTGAAAGGCAACGAAAAGTTGTGCAAGTAGCAATTACCCAATTACTGTCTGAATGTATTTTATGTTCATTAATCAAATATATAAGTAAAAGTGAAAATATCTTCTGAAGATGCCCAGTGTACAGTAATCATAAAAGGAGCTGAATTTATATTGAGTGTAATTTCAAACATCAAAAGAAGAAATACGGTTCTACAATTTCCTTTGATGTTGGTACAATTCCGGAATCAATTATCCTAATTTCCCCTCCCCTCTCTGTCTTTCCTGAACAGGTAATGCCGAGCCACATAACCAATCCTGGAGATGCCGAAAAGAAGAGATATTCTTGCCATCGTGTTGATTGTGTTACCCTGGACTCTGCTCATCACCGTTTGGCACCAAAGTGCAATCGCGCCACTCCTTGCCATCCGCAAGGGTATGCAAAGTTCTCCGTTCTGCATTCCACCAGGTTTATTACACATGGAGTGATAGAGCCACATGCCAACAATGGCTATTCTCAAAGCCCCATAGGTATTAGGTATTCACAGAGTATCTGGTGATACATATTGTATTTTTAGCTATTATTCGATTATTTTTTTTAAATAGGCCCATTGTAAAAGCGAAAGAGACCAAAGGGGTTGGATGGTTAATTAAAATGTGAGATTATTGGTGAACAACTTGATTGAGATGAAACGTCAAAAAAAAAAAAATCGGGACTAGGTTGGGGAATTTCTTTGTTTTTCCTACTGTCGACATCCCAGATGAAACAACCAGAGGCCAGTGTTTTCCTCTGGCTCCCAGGGTAGTGCTTTGTAGCGAACAGAGAAATGCACATCCCGAGTGCTGTAGGTATCCATTGTAGCCTAAAAGCACATTAAAACATGCCAGACGTGTTCATTTTGTCCGCAGAATCCATTTGCACATTTATTTAAAGAACCATATTTTTAAGTGTTAGGTGAAAATTAGGCAGAGTAAAGTAAACAAATAAACCTGTCTGTCTGTGTTACGTCCATTACACACACACACATCTCCCTGTGTGCATGTGTGTAACATCCATTACACACACATCTACCTGTGTGCATGTGTGTAACATCCATTACACACACATCTATTGCACACACACAGGTCTACCTGTGTGCATGTGTGTAATGTCCATTGCACACACACACATCTATCTGTGAACATGTGTGTAACGTCCATTGCACACACACACATCTATCTGTGTGCATGTGTGTTACGTCCATTGCACACACAAGCATCTACCTGGCCATACCCAACACAGAGGTTGTTGCAGAAACACGGCAATCGTCGGGATGTAGTCTGTGGAGTGGAGCAATGGAGTGCCAACTCTGTGATGTGCCATATTAGATGTATGTCTGATGTTTGCAGCGTTGCTACGGACGACAAAGGTGAGCAGGGGAAATGTGTTGCTATTGGTCGTTTCATCAAGGATGTTGACAAACAAAACTATGGAAATACACCTCGCTGGTTCTTTAATATAGCTAAATAAATAAATACAAATAATATAAAGATGTCAATTGAATATTACATTGATCTAAACTACTGGGTGAACCTGGGATAACATAGAAGGCTAAAGTAAGCATTGCATAGTGGAAGATATTTGGGGATTTCTTTTATTTTCTAGAAAATACCATCTGAATACAAGATTCATATTTTTACATACTATCGTTTGAAAATTATTTGAAAATAATTCTGAATTACTGCAGGCCTATATTCACATTTGGTTCCATTTCATTATACCGTTCCCACACATTCATTGTAATGCAGTTACAAGGAACATTCATATTTGCTTTCAGTATAATAAGGCATTTGAAACCCAGACACAGATCCCATACAAAATCTGCATTATTGAGCAAAAGCTCAATGTTTATTGTATGTTCACCCCATTAGCGAAGAGTAATACACGGTAAGCAAGTAACTACACAATGCTCACATGAGAGCTCTAATCACTTTTCCCACAAGAGACCACAAACCAACAGTGTGAAATGTCAAGTACACTGCCATTGACCAAAAACCAAATTAGACTGACACAAAATCAATACTGCTCATTCCCCTCAGCTCTACGGTAGCCTAGGAGTTCTTCTGCAAGGAGCAGTTCGGCTGAATATACGTGACCTGCACACGGTCGCTCACATTTTCCTTGAGGAAAATGCCTAAATCAACCACATTAAAAAAATACTAATTAAGAAGACTAATAACTATTTGTCGCACAGATTTGGCCCAGCCTTGTCCACGGGCTATCCTTTGTTTGATCTTTGACGAGGACCTCAAGGTTTTTGGCAGGGTGGATCGCTGGCAGGCGATGTGGAACATCTGGTCATCAGCAGATTGTGTTAATCTCTGTGGTGCAAATAGAGGCTAAAAAAGAATCCTCTTTATGTTTGAGGTGTGAAAATGGAGCTAGGCCAACACAGTGATAAAGATTGCCACCATGAGCTGTGGCACAATGATGAAATATATGAATGATCTTAATGATTTTGTAATTAGATTCTATTCATCATAGCCTGTGCTATTAAGCCGCCCCATCATGCCCTTTACCACTGCGGTAAAGCCAGTGTCTCACTGCCTTCGCCTTGCAGATTCCTTTTTGGTTTTTTTCCCAGCCAAGCATGCATGGTAGACATTTATAAAGCAAAACTGTGCTCAACTAAAAGAGCATTAGGGCTCCCTGAAGGTGGGCTGTGTATTGGCTTTTATTCACCAAGGTTTCAGTCTTACTTGAACCCAATTCCCTGCATGTATCATTAGTGGTTTGTTATCGTCCATATTGGGCCGGCGTAATGACACTCTGAAACCCCTTTTAATGCAGCAGGGCAAAGTGAAAGTATCAAATAATCACTTGATACCTTCGACTATGCATTTTCCGTCTCACTGCTCCCTCCCTTCTTTATTTTTTCATATTTTCAGTGGAGTTTCTAGACTCAGCAAATAGCTCCAGTGCTCTTGCCCTCCCACTGCCCTGGCCCCTGTATCACTGTCCATCCAGCTGTGTTATATCCTCTCTCAGTGACTGCTTTCACTTTTTGCAGCCTGTCACCACCTAGTAAAAGAGATCTATATCTTACCAGAGAGGCTTGCAGTCCAACGCCACCGACTCTCAGGTACACTTTACCCCATTGGGTTCGATACACAGAGCGGGCAGCCCAGGGGTCAGCTAACACCTTACATGTGTTCTCCCATCCGCCCAAACCCCCCTGCCCCGCCCCTTACCCCTATTCCACAGATGATGGCGGCGAGGGAAAGAAGGAGTCCGGCGGGCAGGCGCAGGACTCCAAGGAGTACTGCGCGTCGGACAAGGACATAGTGGAGGTGGTGAGGACGGAGTACGTGTACACGCGGCCTCCGCCCTGGTCCGACGTGCTGCCCACCATCCACGTGGTCACGCCCACCTACAGCCGGCCGGTGCAGAAGGCGGAGCTGACGCGGCTGGCCAACACCTTCCTCCACGTGGCCAACCTCCACTGGATCCTGGTGGAGGACTCCCAGCGGCGGACCCCCCTGGTGACGCGGCTGCTCAGAGACACGGGGCTCAACTACACCCACCTCAACGTGGAGACCCCCAGGAACTATAAGCTACGGGGGGACACGCGGGACCCGCGGATACCCAGGGGCACCATGCAGAGGAACCTGGCCCTGCGCTGGCTGAGGGAGACCTTCAACGCCAACAGCAGCCAGCCGGGCATCGTCTACTTTGCGGACGACGACAACACGTACAGCTTGGAGCTTTTCGAAGAGGTGAGTGATGATCGGCGATGCTGAGTGATGGATCAAAGTCGAGCCGTCTCCTGACTTCTGATCAGCTCGAAGCTTCACCTACGGTACATATTTTGATGGATCGGGCACCTAGACCATTTTTGAAAATAATGAAGTATTTTTAGCCTCAGAGTCACCCTTGACAGAGACAAAGATAACTGACTTCTACAATTTACAGACTGTGATAATTGCACTGACCTCTTCAACAAAATTGAAAGTGGTCTCGTTTTTTGACCACTGTCAAAAAGGTTATTTCTATAGTAGTGTGAGGACAATTCGATCTGTGTATCCTAGTGATCACGAGAGGTTTGCTGGGTAGACAGGAAGAAGCCACCCCTATCCAGGAATCACGGATGAGCGATGTCCGGATTTAGAACCCTTGTCACGTAATAACAAGAAGCAATTCATTTGAAGGCGGAAAGCAGGCCGGTTGAGACGTGGGGGTGTTGTGAGTGACACAGCGTGGATGGACACAGATCCATTGTCTGCACTGAAAGCATACATCCCAGATCTGAACTCGGATGCGAGGCTGGCTGAAAGCGGGAGCTGGTCTGGGGGAAATGACTTAAGGCGTTACATGCGCACGCTTCAGTGGGTTGAAGACCAGACGCGCCGCTGCTGCAATTGGAATCACCTGCGGAGGTTTAGCGGCGTGTGTGTGTTCAATTTGAGAACTAGAAACAGTCCAAGACAGCATTAAAGACTAATCCCTGTGCTGAGAAAAGGGGTCTAGCCGTGATTTGATTTGTTTTGTTTGATGTTTTTCTGTACGCCTCATTTGTTTTTTGTTTCAGCCAGGTATCACTATGTTGTACTATTTTGGGTTGCCACTTAATTTGGAAATACAAGAAAAGAAAGCTAATTACTTACCAGCACATTTCCTGGTTGCAAGCCAAGCCAATTCTCTCATTCTGAACTGATTTCTTAAAGCTAAAAAAGAACGAATGCCCTCTTTCTCATCTAAACAAAGATTTAATACTAAGCTTCTTTGCTCCTGAACTCCAGAAACACTAGATGCTGAAAATGAATTTAATAATTGATGAAAGATGTATAAACTGGAGTTGGGTTGCATCACTGCGTGGATAATTAACGTTTAATGTGAGTTGCCTCAGTTTCCTAGAACCACAAAGCATACTTACTGTACAACTTCCACAACCCCCTCGAAGAACAGGAACCTGCAACAATAAAAACAAATGTCACAATAATGTGACGTGACAACCTGAATACAAGGGTGATATTTTTCTTCATATAACTTTTCTCACGACATATTAAATTTGGTGAACAAAGACTGAAATGTATAACCTAACGGAGTGTTCTGGCTATACTATACAAAGTGCAACAAAGCCAATTTAAAATGGAATAAAAAAGAATTGAAGGCTGAAGCCCAAACCACAGGGCATGCAGGGACAGACACAAAATAATGTCCTATTTGAAGCAAGCAAATAAATACAGCCACATTACATTTGTGTAATGTGGTTTGATCCGTAAAAACAATAGGATTCTAGTTCTTAATAATAATGACAACAATAATAACCTTCATTTATATAGCAGAAGTAAACAAAAGTTCTTGTTTGTGTTGTGCTACAACTATGAGGGGAAATATGTGTCTGTATGCTTTGATCATTAGACCAAGTCTTGTCAAAACTTTGATGCTCAAACTGGCTAAGAGCCATTCATTCAAAAGGCCGCCACGGTCGTGATTTATTACTTAAAATGAGTTCAGCTTAGTTTTTTCAAAACACCCCTTATTTCACCCAAGAGAACACTATCTTATAAGGTGCTTGACACTGGCCCAACCGATGCTAACAAACAGTAACGGGCCAGTGTGCCATACCCGGTGGTGGTTGTTGGCTGTCGATTCGGCGTCGGCCAACTTCAGCCAGCATTCTATAGTTGGTGTTTCTTGGGGCAGTGTGTAAGCACCTATAACACTAATTAATTACACTGGCTTCCTTGTCTTTTTTCCCAGTTTGGAGTTTTGAATGAACACTTTTGACTTTACTAGCTTGGCAGAATCAAGCTATATTTTCTCAGCAGGTCCCCTTGCTCCCACAACTCAATTTTTGTAAGGAAAAAAGCTTACACATGCATATGGCAATATGGGAAAACACAAACTGAACCTCTTTGCAAGTGAGTTACATTGCAGAGAATATGCTAGGTTGTTCTCTCACTGCGCGGGCCTTTTCCCCAAAGCATGTACACAAACACACAATGAAAGCCACTGAGACTTGGGAAAACTTGATACGAACACTTCAAATAAGAAAATTGGGACGAGTACAACTTTCTTGCCATGGTTGCCAAAATATTGCTGCTTTACTGATATTTCCATCAAAGGTGGTGGATACAGAAAAAAAAGTCAAACAAGATACATTTTTAAAATAGTAACAGTAAAGCTACAGTTCAATCCTGACAGTGCTTGCAGAGATCTCGACTCATGCAAAGTAAGACTGAATCTTTAAGTAACTAGGAAAAAGGGACTGGTTTGCTTCCAATCATGGAGTGTGGAGGTGTTCCGGAGCACCACTGAGTCCCACACTGTGTGAGGCATTCAGCTCTGGGGTCTGTTGCCCTCCCTGCGTCCTGATCGCAGACAAAGCAGGTGTGAGCTTGCTGGGAGGTGATGGAAGTGTTGTTGGTCTGAGTCACTGAGGTGCAAATTAAGAGTGAGCAGTACCAATGGTAGCACAGGCACACAGGAATGCAATCGCACGCACTTCATCATCCTTCCAACCATAACACCCCAAGCTCGTAAAGTTGTAGTGTCCTGCAAAATCTGGCAACGTTCCTTTTCTCTAAATCTCAAATCCATGTTTTCTCATAAGCCTTGAGGCCACTACACAGTGTTCAAACTCTGCTGCGCTCTGATCTCCAGAGCTGACCGCTCCCAGGATACAACAACTTTATTTTTTACACTTATGCATGGGGCACAGGCTAACCTACCACACACACA
>OMKX01025648.1:1737-14823 GCA_900302425.1 Brosme brosme
GGAATCATACAAGATTGAGCCTTTTCCATTTAACAGGCTTCCAACCAAAATAGCATACAATTATGAGGATGGGGTTATTTTCCAAACACTTTACTAATTGAAATGCTTGAACTCCACCTATACATCCCCATTTGTGGCTTGCCCTCAGAGTTCTCTTTTGAGAATGTTTTGTCTCTTCACTGAACAATGAAAAGTAGAAACAGTAGTAATGATAGCATTCCTAGTCAGGGAGGGCTATAGGTGACTCAGCATAGCCTATGCACTCTCGCTACAAATCAAGGAAATGTATGGGTACCCATCATATGCGGGAAACTGGTGAGAAGCAATGAGCAAGATAAACATGGCTGGTCAGAACTTAGGTTGGAAACATAGGCTGCAGCATTGTGAGCTGCAGCAACCTGCCCAACACTGTGAGCTTCACAACACATTATGAAACTCAGCCGACTGGGTCCATCTAGTGGTCATGACTAGAACACATTGCTGCATCTCATAGGGCAATACCGCATGTAGGCAGTAAAACTGATCAGATGGGTTGTTTATGATGCTTGTTACAGCTACATAGCCACGGATTATATCACTGGCAAAAGCAAAAGGGTCGGCATGGAAGGGTCATATTTCAGTAGTCGAGAGAAATCCTTGTATTATCACTAATCTCGGATCCAGCAATCCTTAAATGTTAGAGCAAAACTTCTGGGCAGAGACGGCATAGAGCCTGGGCCAGAGCCCTGTTTTCCTGTACCATTGTGGACACATTACCAAAGAAAACTGTGGATGAAGCCTTCAGAAGGGGATTGGTATAAGTCTATTTCCACAGTGGCCAGTCCATACTGATTGATTTGAAACCTTTAGCCACTTCTTTACAGTTTGCTAGTGCTGGTAGAGTTTGCGTTCGCCAATTATGCGCTTACAGATCCACACGTCCAGCACAATTATTGGATCGAAACAAATAAGAAGCGAAAGAAAGTGAAATGCCCCATTCACCCAGATTTGAGCTCTTCTGCTCAGCTCACTTTAGATCTGAATCTAAAGTCTGATTTGTGAGCCTATACCATCCACAACACAATGTTTTGCTCGCGCACACGCACACACACACACACACACACACACACACACACACACACACACACACACACACACACACACACACACACACGTTCTGTGTGAGTCAGCCTCATGAGTATAACTACCCCTCTCTAGCACTCCTACTCCAAGGCACCTAACTAAGGCTGCTTATTGCCACGCATGCAGTGTGTTTAAACAGGAAATAACCTTAGCTACATCAGATGGACCAAAGTCTCCATAAGAACAGTGTTTTATAAGAGTGTGAATCACAGTGTGGTGGCGGTCTGGTGAGTCAGCCTATTATGTTGGCATGGGGGCTGAGAGGACCTTGGTGGCTGATCTGCCCCATCATTTGACAAAAACAGTGTTTTGGAGATGACATCTAAAGCCCGCAGCCTGCCTACGCTCAAAATATTTGATGAAATTATCAATGTGCAGATCAACAGTGAAAGATTGACACACATATTCAGCCTTCGATTAAAAGCAAAATGAATATCCAGTGGTGGGGATTTATTGGTAAGCGACAAGCGTAGTTATATCACTTCCAGACCAACGGTTTACAAGCAGCAACTGTAATTCAATGCCAGGCCAGAAATGCAGTGACAGAAATGCAGTGACAGAAATGCAGTGACAGAAAGGATCACCTCTGAATGTGAAACCTCAGAGCTGCATAGCTGTTCACAATATGCAAGGGCTGCAGGAGACCTCAACAGGCAACACATTGCTTCATTAGCCTAGCTTGGCCTTGTACACAAGCAGCCCTGGAGGGGAGAGGTATATAGCCACTTAAAAAAGGCATACATAAATATGTCCAGATCAAATATTCATGAACGGATCCGTGATGGCCAGGCTCTAGGGCTGCAGTTATTGGTTAAGATAAGGGGAGGATGTTGGGTTTTCCATTCTGGTGACACTGAACAACAAAACCCAGCATGTTCAGTTTATCAAAGCGAATGTAGACCCTATCCTTATCGGTGTAACAAATAGGCCTTATCAGTTAGGCTAAAATGCAGCGGAAATGATGGTACAATCATGCACTTTAAGAAATAAGGATACAAGGACAACATAAAAAGGGATACCAAATCACTTGAATAAGGCCAAGCTAAATATCTGCATGTGATTGATAAAGAATTTCGTCCACTTGTTCTGCTTCTACTGTTATGTCCTCCCAACAATTAATGTCAACATCTAAAATTGCATTCGCCCGCCTGACAAGCAGGTTCATGATTAGACTGTCTGGAATAACACGTTCTCTCAACCCACAGCTGAGTGGTGTGAATGGGGTTACGGAGGCAATTTAATAAAAATAAAAACAAAGAAAATGCATCTGCCAATATCATTTCATAGGTGAATGCTTGGTGTTGAAATTACAAGAAGGCAGGTGGGAAAAGGTTAGATTACTACACTAACGTGGCTGTTAGTTAATGATAGTAAATTGACAGAGACATGAGCGATGGAAAATAAATCAAACATGCCGATTATATAAAGGTCTTAAAGTTAGTGTTGATACTTTTGTACAAAATTGTGTAGAAGTCCAAAGCCCTTCACACTCTACAAACATGCTGCTTATCACAAGATGCCAGCAGTTTATCAGACTGGAATTTTAGAAGAAAAAAAAAAAAAAACATTTTGTTTTATCCTGCAGGGAAGTAAAAAAAACGCAGCACAGTAACAAACACTTCATTACTTGCTATCTGCAAATACAGCGGCTATGCACGCCTGCCCGGTGCCCTATTGTGCGTATAAGCCTAAACAGCATGGCAATCCTGGCCTGAGCAGATGGCAGCGGAACTCTGCACACCAGAACAAATCTTGTTGCTGTTGGTTTTCATGGCAGCAAGGTACACATCCTCTCCATCAAGGCCGAAATGGGAGTCAACCACGAGCAGCACGTTTATATATTCAGCTAAAACCCTATCCTATTGATTATGAGTAGAGGGTGCTGGTCAAACATGCATTCAGCCAGCTGTGGGGTGCGTGTAACACACTAATGCACTCCGGCCTCGGTTTGTTTTCCCGCTTTATCCCCTTATCGTGGCTCTGCAGAGCGGTCTGCAACCCCTGGCCTATGCCTTCAAAGAGACAGTGAGATGATTCTGTTTACAATGCTGACTGGTCGATATGAATGAGCCATTCACCAGAGGACAATAGAAGTTCGGGAGTACGCTATCTGCTACCTTGACTCAAATGTTAATGTAAAGTTAAGCTTTTTTAAGTAAATATTGAAAAAGCTATTGAGGTGAATTAAGATGAATTTGAATTATATTATATATTTTTGTTTAGCAGTTTGTAGAGAGTATAAATATGCATCCCTTTCTGGTAATTAAGACAGTTAAAATCGACCTTTGCGGATGCTCAACTTGAACACATGCAGATGAGTACCCACAGGCCCCGTAGTTCTGCCGAAGAGATATATATATATATATATAAAAAGTCTTGCCTGATCGAAACCAGCAGGGAAGATGTAGCTAGAGGGGCATTGGCAATGAGGACCAGAAACTTTGGATGGCACAGTCATGATCAAAATGGACATGAACATTACCGTTGGTGCCCAGAGCTTAACATTCAAACAAGCTGTGCTGGCGGTTCAGTTTCCCCATTCAATCTCCCACCAACTGCTTTCCTTTGGATCTCCTTGCAGTTTTCCCAGGTTTGACATATGGAAGGTAGGTACAAACATTTATGTATGTAGTCAGCACGATAGTCTACAAGGCTGCTGGCTGTGTGAGCAGTTTAGGTACATCTTGAAAATATGCCGGTTTAGCTTATATCTTTTTGTAGAGAGATTTGTTTCTATTTGTTAACAGGCAAACATGTAAACTACATTTCCCTCGTGTTTTTTTTCTTTTCCAAGTGAGTTTGCATTGAAAAGTCATCACCATATTGTTGCAATTAACCTATGTGTCATTTTCAAGATTTATTCATGTGGGGTCTCAGTCAATAAAAGGACTTAACTATACAAAAAAAAAAAACTTGGAGTCAAAATGCATTTAATGGTTGGAGTAATCAAATTAAAACTATTTAAAACTCCAGAAGCTAATGCATATGTTCCTGTATAGAGATATCAACACCTGCTCTATGCCAGTATCCTACGACCCTCATGCAAACCCACCACTCAACATTTTGACGACATTTAACCCTGCATATCGTATGATTCGTGCCCTTTTAATGGCTTCAAATAGAAAGCTCTGAGACATCTGCTCAGAGCAAAAAGGTTCTCCCAAGGTTCTCAGCAATCTCAGGAACTGAGGAACTCCAACGATAACGCACATGGTTAAGCAGCTTGTAAGAACAGGCAGCTTAGAAAATACGGTTGCACGTGTTCTTGGTCAATCCCAAAAGTCTGCAATTTGTCTGTAGCAAGACCCCTAACCCCTACCTGCTCCTTCATGCCTGCTGTCTGTCTGTAGGAAATAGTAAAGGGGCCCCGACATGGGGTTAAATGGTCCGTCAATGCCCTGGTGCTCAACACGGCGTTAGGCTTGCTATGGGTTTACAGAGCAGCCGGAGAGCAGGAGGTGCAGGAGCGACCGACACTGGCTCAGAGCAGAGAGAGGCAACAGGATGAGCCAAGGGTCGTGACCTTGATGCACTGAGCCCACAGCACCTGGGGCGGTGAGTGGTCGAGTGTCATTCCGACCTCTTTGGACAGCCCGTAAAAATAGTAACCAGCCAATCGATCAATTAACTAGTGGGACTTTAAAGGACAAGGCTTTTCAGGTATTCTCTTCAGGACTTGGCCCTCACAAACTTAACCTGTTTTCTTGCAGAGTCTCACATTTCAGCTAATTCAAGATTAACTCTGGGGACATAGAAAAGACAAACGCTATAACAAACATCACATAAGCCTAATCAGAGGGAATTGAGGCTAATTACCGTTGCTACATCCATGCCATCATCACATTTAGTTCCCTTTGAGTGATTTTAAAGCCCTGAGACTTTGATGTAACATAGGTAATGAAATCAAAATAACGAGACTAGTACTACACTGGGTTAAACATATGGATATAATGTATATTGTAAGACTGGAAGTTTTCAGACAAAGAAACAAACCTTAGACCGCAGGTACACAGACTTTGCAGCGTCTACCGTGTACCAACTTTTTACAATCAGTCCCGCTGGCCTGAAAGACAGCTATTCCTTACAAGTGATCAGTGACTTGGTGGCTCAGAAAGTCCCAACACGACTACAATATACATTGGAACGTGTGAATACATATAAATAGCAAGAAATAAATGACCTTCAAGACCTGCGGCCCTGTGTAGAGTTGTCACTCATAAACCCATCAGAGAGCCGTTGACATCCGGCAATGTGTTTTCGTGGCAACTATAACAACACCAAGACTAAAGCACCACGTGGAGGAGGCTAAGGATCTATTCTTATTTGGTGGTCGCTAGACTGAATAAAGGGGACCAGTGAAGGCAAACACAATCAAATAAACAAAGCCAAACTCTCTTTTTTTCTCCGCTAAGCCTGGGTCTCATCTCTACGTCTTATCAAAAGTTGAAAAGTTGAATGTAAACATTGTTCTTACACACCATGCATGCCATTGTGTTGAGGAATGGAGAGGCTAAAACCGAACTGGGATAAATTCTCCCTGGTTTTTATGCTTTTTAAAAAATGTCTTTGCTTTCATCCATGTGAGAAGACGGGTACATGCACCCCAACATCGTCAAGTAGCCAAAAACGGATCTGTTCTAATGCAGATGAATCGTTCAAATGTGAGCCTCTTTTTAAAACTGGTTTGGTCTTCATTGGATACATATTTGGTGTAGTAAATAATTTCAACCACAAGGGGGAACTCTCTCCTTAAATGTAAGAGGACATGATCCACATGAGCAATATTTCTAGATGGCATTTGTCTTCATACTTCAAATATGTATAAACCTAATGACTGTGGATGCAGAAAACATGCATGGATCTGCCGAGAGTTTGTCAGTAGTTTCTCTGGGATGTGGCAGTAAGTCATCAATAGACAAGAAGATGCCAGATTCTTACCTTCTTTTTGTTAGGCGAGCTTTGGTGTGTGCGACCCGAGTCCAGGCTGTGGACAGAAAGATTGTTCCTGAGGGAGGGAGAGCGCAGTCCATCCTCTCCCTCACCGTCCTCCTCATCCTCCTCCTCCTCCTCCCTCCCGCTCTCAGATTGTTCAAAGTCATCACTGTCTTGGTCCATCTCCTCCTCCTCGTCCTCCTCTTCCTCCTCCTCGTCCCCCTCCTCCCTCCTGCCCCCCTCTGTCCTCTCCTCCCCTTCCTCCTGCTGGCTGCTACTGTTGTTGTTCTCCTCTTCCTCCCCCTCCTCGTCCTCCTCCTCCCCCACCGACGGCTCTCCCTGCGCACCCGGCCGGTCCTCCCCCCACATCCAGCGGGCTCCTTTCTCTCCTCCTTCCGCCTGCCCGTCTCCGGGGGCCTCGTTGCGGCGGGGCTCCTCTCCCTCTTCTTCGGCTCCGTCTCGCCGGCCGTTGCTGACCCCCGACTCGCCGGGCGCCCATGGCTCCTCCCGCTCCCCGTCGACCTCCGCCTGAAAGCAGACCAGACTTATGCTCCATCTGCAGCTTGACACTGACTGAGGGGCTTAAAGCAGGATCAACCATACTGGAGACAGCCCACGTCTGTCCTCTTAAATTCATTCTGATAAATGAAAACTTGCAGGTGTAAATAGAACAGAGGGGGCTCAGGGAGTGCTTGGCACAAAAACATATTGCTGAAACGTCGACTGCGCTAGGTTGACAATGACATTTACACGAAATCCTGCGAAACACAATGCAACGTCTTGTCAGGCGTACAACAAAGACGGATGTGTTCGATTACAAGAATGATCGTTCTCAGCCTGTCGGCTGAAAAGACACCCAACAAAAAGTAAACACTTCCATATCAAAAGCTAACAACAAAAGGTGGCGTTACCCTGTTCTGCTGCTGTTCCTCCTCCTCCACCAACACCCTGTTCATGTGCTCGTCTTCATCGCCCTCCTCAGCCGCCGCTTGGGGCGTCTGGGCCGCCGAGGGGGCGTTACCTTGCGCCGCAGGACCCCCGGGCCCACCCCGCCGACGCCTGCTGCTGCTGCCCCCCGACAGCAGATCCTGGTTCATTTCCAATAGCCAGCTTGCTACCTCCTGAACCTTCACTAGGCTGTCTGAAGAAGAGAAGGGCTTGGCATGCTGTGCATGCAGAGGGAGACAGACACAAAGAGAGGGAGAGGGCGATGGACAAGAAGAAAGAGAGAAAGAGGCGGGGGGAGAGAAAACCAATGAGTTATCGTTTTGCTTATGAATTTGGACTGAAATTTCAAAGTTTGACAGTAGAATAATGGACAAAATATAGAACCCCAAATAACCAAAGAAGTTGAAGAGCATAAAAGAGTTGTTTACTCAAGGCGTATTTCTTCTAGGCAGTGTCTTGTTCACGGCCAAGTGATGTATTATCGCTTATCCCCCACCCCTCCCCACAAACACACGCACAGACTCAGTCACTCTCTAAAAGACAGCCAGAATAACTCTGTTCATCTTTATTCATGGCTCAGAAATAAAACAATGGACATTAGCATTTGTGCCCGGGAGCCATAGGTAGAGGAAGAAACTAGAGCCAGCAAGTGAAACAGAGAGAGGCGGAGAGAGACAGCGAGAGGGAGCGAGAGACATAGGGAGAGAAGAGTTAGAATGGTGGGAGTGAGCCAGTTTGGCTTCACATTAGAGTCTTGGATCATCTGCCACACATGCAGACAGACAGAGGATAGCCCAGATAGCTACTGGTATTCCAAATCCAAGTGTAGCCAATAAACAAAGCCCAGTCCATCAAATATAAACGCCAGCACCTGGTCCAAATGTGCAAAGAACTGGGACCGGCAATTGTTCCTGCGTTAGGGCTCGCCTGAAGGCTTGGTGGAAAATGACGCGCAGTGTTTTTCTTTAGCGAGTCACGCAGTTTTAAATCATTTAAATCTAGTGCTACTGACTCTGTATTCACCAGTAGGCCTTTATGATGTCAAACATGCTCCATGTTTTCTATGACTCAAAGTGCTCGTCTCTGAAGTATCTCACTAAATGTTTTTTTATTAGACTCAAAATATCCTGGATGGCACTGCCAGTGTCAGTACTGACATTTGCAAAGTGCTGGGTTTCTGATGCAGGTCTGCATCGTCTTGTGTTGTGTGATTTCTGCAAGAAAGAGGCGTTTTAAATGTCACATTATCGAATTGTAAGGGCAGAGAATTGTTGGCTTTCAGATTTGACACAGCCTTTTTCCTCCAGTTCATCTTACTATGAAATTGTCAAAAACAACCAAATTAAAAGCAGCTCTACAAAGCCCACACAAAATTGTGTGGATGTTAATTTCATTGGTTTAAATTTGAAAAGCCAATTGTGGGCTACATAGTTAATTAAAGGGTTCACAATTAAGTGTCTTTTCTCTTTAACCAACAGATGCCTCACCTCTCATCCCAGGCAGGCGTGAGGCCCTCTTCCAGCTGGGTGCTACCATGAGTGAATCGTCTTAATTGTAATACAGTAGTTGCCTGCCATTTAGCAGTTGGTTTTGAACAACCTACACATAGGCTATATTTCTAACCATCTGGAAAATAAAAGTCCACTCATCTGTGGCAACAAAATATAAATGCACAAACAAGGCTCTACAGTTCCTATAATTGGACTATACACCAGTTTTGCAAATTTCGATAATCCTTATGAATGCCATTATAACAAACTGGCATTCATGAACGGGCTGATAGGGATAAACTGCCCTTTAGGGCTGAATATCCTGTATTGTGTGTATCAACGGTAACTTCATGGGGCCCGTCTGTGGTAGCTGTATCAGATCACCCAATTTGTTGCGATTTTCGGCCAACTATTGTGTTATGCATTATAAAACACAGTGACAGTAGTGTTGTCGCGGTAACCAGTGTTACAGTGTTGGATGCGCCACCGGTGGCATTTTATTCACACCGTCAGATTACTATTATTAGGGGTCCTACAAAATCCGTAGGAACGCTATTTATTTTTTTGTATTCTTTTTTGTTTCCCTGACAAATTCGGTCATATCTCAGAAACCAAATGGTTAAAGGTTGTATAAATTTGCATGCTTGCAGAACTTTTGAAATCACTTAGGGATGCTAAGGATGGGCCAGAATCGCCCAAAGGTGGCGCTTTAATCAGCGCTTGAACGTCTACGGGGCTGCCATTTCCACTAGGAAAGTGTATGCATGATTCTTTGTTCATCATGACGAATGGTGAATTTAAATGACTTTCTCAATGCAACCCATGCGGTCAGACCATTTGGATGTAATGCAATGACTACAACTTGACCTTTTAGTTTTACTTTAATAAAATTTGTTTTAACAAATTGAACTGCTATGGAAATTAAATATGTGCGAGTGCGCATGCAAGTACGCAAGATTACTTGAGCCTTGTCATTTTTTTTATAGATAACAAATGTCTGCTATAACAAATTGCACCGGTCTAGCAACATGACAGCAGCTGGTAGTTATTTATCAAAGAATGAGAGTTTGTTGTTTTTCCAATTGGCAATGGGACCAGGTTACTTGTCTGAATGTCAGGTTGAGGAACACTGTAAAGATTCTTCATGTGCAACAGATTCTAAGAAAAATAAGCTCACAGACCAAAATAGCAAGTGGCAACAGGTGCGTTTGAAGACACATCTTTACAGATCGTGTCTCTGTGTATTAGATTATGTTTATTCCAGCTTGACAGAGAAGCCAACCCAAATGTTTATAGAAAAATAGCTTTGACTGGGTTTCTAGTAATGTCTGTTATTTTGCCGTATGGGATCTTGTCTAATATATGTGAAAAACACCCATTTGTACAGCCTGGCAGTGTCATCATTTATTTCCACAGGGAAACATTGTCACCAGTAAAAGCAGGTCAGTGAGAACCTGGACCAGTTGGAACATGATCACAAACCACTTATTTCCCGCAATCAGTAATATTTTATGCAGAGTATTAGCATTTCCTCCAACAATTATTAATATTGACGACTTATTGGGGAATGGCTTTGACCTTGAGCTGACCGTGTCTCCAGTCCTTGTCTACTACTGGCTCTGTGGTAGCATCACTTTACTGGGGAACATTAGTCCTATCTCAGATTGCACTGCAGCCCCTGCGGAGGGTTCGCCTGGTATTGTGAGCCCGGCAGAGGAAAGGCTATGAATAGCTTCAGATTGGGCCCTGCCATTTACCGGGAAAACAGTTTTTTTTGTAATTGGTTTCGTTCACACAGGAGTGGAGTGCGTTTGTCTTTATTGTCAAACAGCCATGCGTAGTGTACAGAGGAAGAGGAAGCTGAAGGCACAATCAAAAAAAGGTGATGCTGGTCACATGGGTGGAAAACTAATTTCCATCTCATGAAAGCGCCAAAATGCTGTAATATTATCCCGTTAAAATACTAAAAAGATAGCCAGTGGGCAATTCATTCAAGTCAGCTATGCAATAATAACAAGACAAAACAGATCCGTGTGTTTTTACCCTTTTTTCTTTAATGCGACTGTAATCTAATAAGATTTAATAACCGGCAGATTCCAACAGCACAATCTCACAATCCACATCCCGCTGACTGCTTGATTCCCATTTCCACAACTGAATAAAAACAGCATGGTGTGTTAAATATATATGCGCGCACACACACACACACACACACACACACACACACACACACACACACACAACAATCTCACAGATGGAGAACGCAGCTTTTATATAAGCGGTTACTGTAGAGAGCTGTTCAGAGGTCAGGTACGAACTGAGGCTCAGAGAAGGTGTGGAGGGCAGGGGAGTCTTTCACTTTCTTTAAGAGATACCATGACTCAGGAGCCCAGGGCAGGGGAGAGGAGCTGGAGGAGAGGAAGTAGAGGAGAGAAGGTGGAGGAGGGAAGGTTCTCTGCAAACCCACGGCTATTAGTCGACTAATAGGGTTGAGGCAGGCAAAAAGAGCATCCAAGTTGCTTTTGTCAGCGGGAAAATGGCACAGTCCTCCTAACAACCTCCCACGCACCGCATTAGTATAAAAAGATATGACACAAAATCATTTAGGCCTAAACAGGAAGAAAAAACAAGGCAAACCCGTAAATTAAGTAACTATTGCGCTGGTCTACAAGATAGAAAGTCTATTGATCCAACGCCCTACTCAATGTGCAGTCGGCCGAAACCTTACACCACGCAGGTTTCCCTGTCTTTTACCCGGGGATAATTAGCATGGCATTAATGGACTAGCTGTTTTAGTTAGTGCCCAGCTATCTGGCAGCCGAGACCGTACCGAGTGCAGCTGCTGATACACATGGTTTGGGACTTGAATCAATGTTGTAGACCAAACTGGCACTCAAGACAGAGTCCAATCCCCAGCTGAGGTGAACACGCACACGCACACTCACGCTCTGTGACGTGAAACTATTCATTCGCTCAAGGGTGTATTTACACCACCTCATAGAGTACGCAAGAACCAATCCATTTCCTCATTTCAGCTCTTTCTGACAGGTGTATACAACACGGTTTGTGTGTTCACTCTCACGGAAACACTGGTTACCTAAGTTGGCAAGTCATCCTTGGTACTGGCGAGCCATCACACTTCTGTGATGGCTCTTAACTTTATTGCAAGAAATTAAAGCTGACGTAAATACAATTCATGTATCTATTGCTTTCCTGTTAATGTTTGGACTTTTTGCTAATGTGACGGTACTCAACAGCACTTGCTTTCACCGGCAACAGGAAAGAAATGGTTTATCTGTTGATATTTATCCTGCCATCCACTAAAAAACAAAAGCATTCACTACAATGGCGCAGGGGGCTCAGTTGACCAGCAACACTATAAATAAAAAGGCCTAATGGCTACAAGTATCTACGCGTCTACATTTCTTAACAGAAGCTATTAATCGATGAGTCTATTTTGAGAGAGTGCCCTATGGAGTCTCAGCGGAACATTGTGAAACCTTAACTCCCCGACTGCTTGACCGAACAAAGTAGTTCTCCCCACAAGCTAGGCCTGAATGTTTCCATCGAGGCCCAATCCACGCTCAATTACAAACAAGAAGGGGTTAAACCCTGCTTTAAAATTGCCCGAAGATTGCCCGCGTTGTTGATTGAACATTGTACCTCTTTAGTAATCACCTTTCCATCTAAAAACAAGATTTCCCATGAGACATCTCGACTTCCCCATCATAGCTACTTTTGGTGCATAAGACCACAAATCCTTCAGATATGCAATAACAATCTCAACAGTAGAAAAATCCAACTTCTGAAGCAGTCATGCAATAGGGGCAATAAAAACCGAATCAACTCAAGCTGACTGATGACAGGAAAGCTTCACACAATTGAGAACAGGCCCAGACAGGCAGTCATACATTCGAACACAAAGCCATCAACCCCACACAATCACAAGCGCATACACACATGTACAATAATCGGTTCCATTAAAAGAGCATTTTGTCTGGCTGAGGATGTTGCAGTAATCTGTGTAAATCACAAGCGTAGGGAAGGCAAGCGTTTGAATGACTTTTCCTTCTGAATGCCGTTCTAGGCTGTTGTCAAGGCAGCGGGACTGCCCATTAAAAACCCTGGTTCCATTAAAGAATCAATTACTGCATCAGTCCTCAGACGGCAGTTCCCCGAGAAAGCATGTCAGATGTTGCCTTTAACCTCCTTAATGGCAGGCCCCTTTATCCAACTCTGCACGCCACAACAACAAAAAAAACTGGCAACATGGCGGGACCATGCGTGGTACCGGCGATCGCAGCACCCAAGAATGTTGGGTTTGTCTGATCTGGGTGGAGCAGACGGAATGGGTTACCTTGGCTGGACGTGGACGGTCAGTGGCCAGTCTGTGGAGCTGCTCTGAAGTGTGGCTGCAGGAGAGGAGGTCTGAGCAGCACGCGGTGCGACTCAGTCTCTTCATCAGAGAGGAGATGAAGCTGCAGCCACAGCCACACATTGACTCACTCATTAGTGGCCCCGATGCTCCAGAGAGGGGAGGCAGAGAGGAAAGAAGCGATGGAAACCAAGGCTGCTTCCTGGTGCTAGCCAATGC
>OMKX01026106.1:1927-28788 GCA_900302425.1 Brosme brosme
GGGGGGGGGGGGGGGGGTGGTGGCGTTATGTACGGTACTATAGTGTACATGTTAGCGTGCCGCACTCGAAGCTCGTCGCGGCGACCCCCCGTGGAAGTCTGTCTTCGGGTCCCGTTGGCTTCGTGTCCGACGTCGCTGCTAGCGCCACCGGGACCGGAGCCACCGTGAGAGCGTGCACGTGTGAGAGCGCGCACGTGGCCCAGAGAGTACTCTGGCCTGTGGATTCAAACTGTCTTCTCTAATCCCGACCTTGTGAAGCCGCTGTTGGTCATCCGACACTCAAAACTTGATTTTGTTTCGTTTTACTTTGGTCGTCTTCGTTGTGATGCTGTGTTGCTCTGGGCCAGGAGGAGAGAGAAACCACTGTTGTGTGTCACTACTTTGTGTGTATGATATGGTGTCATTTAATAAAGTGATGAAACTGTGCTTCATTCGTGTTGGCCAGTTTTTCTCATTCAGAAAGGGACTAATCATCATTGTGGGACTGTTTAACCCCCAGGTGTGATGATTAGTCCCTTTAACCCCCAGGTGTGATGGTTAGTCATGTTTAACCTCCAGGTGTGATGATTAGTCATAGTCATGTTTAACCTCCAGGTGTGATGGTTAGTCACGTTTAACCTCCAGGTGTGATGGTTAGTCACGTTTAACCTCCAGGTGTGATGGTTAGTCACGTTTAACCTCCAGCTGTGATGGTTAGTCACGTTTAACCTCCAGCTGTGATGGTTAGTCACGTTTAACCTCCAGCTGTGATGGTTAGTCACGTTTAACCTCCAGCTGTGATGGTTAGTCACGTTTAACCTCCAGCTGTGATGGTTAGTCACGTTTAACCTCCAGCTGTGATGGTTAGTCACGTTTAACCTCCAGGTGTGATGATTAGTCCCGTTTAACCTCCAGGTGTGATGGTTAGTCACGGGAGAGTCCATCCAGATGTCCATCTACCACCGCTGCCTGGCCAGTGGACCGTACCAACTGGTAGGTGTTTCTCTCCTATCGTACTATCGAGATGGACACTCCCACTTGTGATGTCACTAATGGGTTATTGTTTGACTGTCAAATAATCTACATTTTATAGGAGGGTTGTTCATACATTTTATTTCATTTGAGCCAAGATTTAACAAAATAACATTGATAAAATCATCCAAGAATAAAAATGGCGTCCGGACTATACCAAACAGAAATAACCACTCGATTCAAAAGCACTTCCTAATCCACATTTGGCAACACCTTTAAATGAAGACCACCCATCATCTACACTAAGGCTTGTCAGAGGAGCTGAACATGGTGTCATGTCAAACTGTTCTTCGTAACATTTACCAGCTTGTTACCCATGTGCTTACATTTTTTAATATTATGGGATAGCCTGAGGTCCATCTGATTGTCCGTGACGACAGCAAATTATCGTGTTATAGCAAGGGTTGAGGTTAGGGTGCACCGCCATTCATTTAAGCGGAATCGAACCTTCTCTGAGTTTGTGGGGTTCATGTTGGTATGAATTGGGACGGTCAAGCTTCATCTGCTGGCTTATAAATGCACATTAAAAAAAATACTTTTTAAACCATAGCAAATATCAGCAGAACAAACTATCATACGCCCACATCATCTGGTGTACCCCAACATTTAAAAAAGGCAATTTATGATTCTTCAAGTAGCAAATTAAAAAACACTTTACATGTTGATGTATCAAAAAGAACCACCGGCCATCAGACACATGGTGAGCGCAGACCCAATACCCCTCAGGTTCTCCGTTCAATGTCTGAATCAGGACTAGAACCCCAGCATCGGTAGTCCGGAGCTTGCCAGTCACTCAGGCCTGCCCTTGGTGCCTACGGTCCAGGCCTCGGGTGCCTTGCCCAAAGGTCACTGCGGAGGATTAAACCCCACTGTGGGTGTGGAAGAGAAGGCCAAGTGGTCATGAGGAGAGCGGGTAAACTCTGAACCCAGGACCTTCTGTCCCAGAGACGTCGACGTGAGGAGACCTGTCCGGTCAGATCAAGGTCCACTTGCTTTTCCAAGTAACTCAGCTTTTGAACTTGAAATCATAAGGAGAAAGGGTTGATTTTCTGAATACCTGGATAAGGAATAACACTGCACCACGTGCTGGTTGGCTGTGTGGAGTGCCGGAGACCAAAGTCCACACCAGACGCTCAGCTTAAAAAGGTGGAGCCGTCCAACATGAGATAACCTCTCCGCCACAGGTCCACCGTCCAATCAAGTTAAGGCAGCCTTCCAGCGACACAAATACAGCAACAACCAGAAAACTGGTGGCAGCGTCAAAGGCCGCAATTGTCGGAAGCCTACGACCGGGAAGTCCGATCTTTTGGGAACATTCTACAACGCCCATGGAAACCAACGTTCTAGAACACCCACGAGACTCTTCTTCAGTCGTTCAACATTATAGAATGCCTCGAAGACAATTCCGTCGCTGGTTGAACCATCAACGTTCTAGTGGTTTGTGTCGTCAACAACATCCCCAGCTGCTGGTGGAAAAAGTTGGACTGGATACACTGGACAACGTTTAGTGTATTGCGAAGGTTATTTTTGCATTGAGTAAAAAAATATATATAGGTGAGTACGAACTATTAAACAAAATAAATGAGGAGTTAAACAAAGAAAAACAAAAATCCAGAATTCCCAAGACGTAATCTCTTAAAAAGGCCCTGAAAGATGAGGGAAAAAACGCACGAAAAAAGAAAAATCAGAACGGCGGTTTAGGAAGGCGGTCCGTGTCTCTTAAAGTTCCAGCCTTGGGGAGATCACACGGTCCTCCAACCCCTTCTACGCACCATGAGTTCACATCCCCCCTGAGCGGCAGGACCCACAGGCTGAGCGCGGCCTCGCCCACCTGCCGGGGGGACGGGGAGGACGTTCCTGGGGGGCTCCCGGTTCCTAGACGATGTACTGGTAGACGTCGGCTTTGCCGTGGTCCGGCGTGGCGAACGGGCTGAGCCAGGAGATGGAGAAGGGGTGACCGAACACCACCTTCAAGCTCATCCACCTGGAGCGCTTGGCCCAGCGCCGCTCCTCCTTCTTCAGCTGCTCGATGCCCTGGGGGACGGAGGGAGAGAGCGGACCTTTAACCCTCTGGGCTGGACCCCCCGCTGCTCTGGTTATGGAGAGGTTAGCTGGTTAAGGGGAACTGGTGTTAAACAGCCTCCCAGTCCCACACCTCTATGGCCACTCACTAACCCAGTCATCCACTCACTAACCCTAACCCAGTCATCCACTCACTAACCCTAACCCGCTCATCCACTCACTAACCCTAACCCAGTCATCCACTCACTAACCCTAACCCGCTCATCCACTCACTAACCCTAACCCGCTCATCCACTCACTAACCCTAACCCAGTCATCCACTCACTAACCCTAACCCGCTCATCCACTCACTAACCCTAACCCAGTCATCCACTCACTAACCCTAACCCAGTCATCCACAGCCCAACATTAGACGACTAAAGGGTTTTTTATTTTTTGAAAGGAGATGGTTAGACTGTAAGTCTTCACTTACAGTACAGACTAGATCACAGCTTTGAAGGCTAGGGATGAGACAATGCGACAACACCGCTAGTGTCTCATGACGCACATGAGACCGGTGATCCCGTCACACGGTTCCGCTCTAGCGTCACGGTGTGGTCGTGACAGTAGTCTGTGTGTTGTATAGCGTGACACCGGCTGTGATGAAGGCCTGGATCTACCAGACAGTCCTAGCTCTGCAGAACCCTTGGTGAGGAGGTTTCACTCACCGTCTCGTCGGAGCAGATGGAGTGGACCTGCGTGCCGAACATGACGGAGGTGAAGAGGAGGAAGAGGAGGCCTTCGAAGCAGAGGAGGATGAGGAAGATGACCGTCGCCGGGGGTGAGAAGTTACTGCATTCTAAAGGGGAGGAGTCACACAGTGTCACATGGTGGTGTTAGAACATGGGGAAGACATTCTGTAGGTCTGGTGGTTTGAGGTTAAGATGCACTGCTATGGAGATGGAGCTCACCAGCTGAGATTGTCCATCCACTCCATCTAACTTACTAATAGTTGACCCTGTATGGACACACTGTTGTTCTCTCCACCTCTAGTCTGACCCTAGATGGACACAACTGGCACCCCTCACCTGTGGTCATATGACCTTATATGGACACACTACACCTGGCCCTCTTCACCTGTGTTCATATGACCTTATATGGACACACGCCTTTGAATCTTCTATGTACTGCGAAGACATCTTTAGTGCATCTTGTTATGTTTTCTACGGAAAGTTTGTCCGAGCTCAGACCTGACCGCTCATTCTCTTTAACATTATTGTAACAAGTGTTTAAATAGAAGTCCGGTGAGACTGAGGACTTACTGGTCCAGTCCGACTCGAAGCACAAGAGGAAATGGAAGGCCACCAGGATCAGAGCGTGGAGGGAGATGAGGGCGATGTACATCTGAAAAGAGGAGAGTTTACAAATCGGCATATTCTGGGATGGCACGGTGGCTGGAGGTTAGTGTTAACCTGTTGCCAGGCAACATTTTCTCATACTCACTGTGAAGAGTACAAAGTATTTCTGGTTGTTTTCCCCGACACAGTTGTTGACCCAGGGGCAGTGGTGGTCCATCTTCTTAATGCAGCGTTTACACACACTGTGGACACGCACACGCGGACAGTTATAGAATGCTCTTTCCTATAGAACTACAGATTACATGCTCTTTCCTATAGAACTACAGATTACATGCTCTTTCCTATAGAACTACAGATTACATGCTCTTTCCTATAGAACTACAGATTACATGCTCTTTCCTATAGAACTACAGATTACATGCTCTTTCCTATAGAACTACAGATTACATGCTCTTTCCTATAGAACTACAGATTACATGCTCTTTCCTATAGAACTACAGATTACATGCTCTTTTCTATAGAACTACAGATTACATGCTCTTTCCTATAGAACTACAGATTACATGCTATCTAATAGAACTACAGATGAAATGCTCTTCGATAGAACTACGGATTAGAACTATGATCTTTCCTATAAAACTACTGATTAAATGCTCCTTCCAATAGAACTACAGGTGAAATGCTCTCCCCCATAGAACTACAGGTGAAATGCTCTCCCCATAGAACGAGTGTTGGTGCTCTCTCCAGGCCCGTGGAGAGATCTAGAGCTCCAGGGAGCTCCTCATTACCAGCCGGGTGGTCCAGAGGGAGGTGAGGAACATATGGTCTGTTATCTCTCAACACACAGGGGGAGGAGGAGGGGAGAGGAGGAGAGGAGAGGACTATGGGAATGGAGGGGAGAGAACAGAGCAGAGGAGGATGGGAGAGAGGAAGGATGACGAGAGAGGAGAGGAGGGGAGATTAGGAAAGGGAGAGAGGGAACACCACCTGACGACAGCCCAGCACCTCCTCATTGGTCTCGTCTATTGGTCGCTCAACAGCTAAAGTGACCTCCCCCCTCCCCAACACCGGCCAATCAGGAGCCTCCCTTCACCTGCAGTGGTGGGCGCGATCCGGCTTGATGCTGCAGCACTTGGGACACTTGTAGACCACCTGACCCGGCTTGAGCTGCAGGCTCTCGATGAACTCCTTGGTAGCGTTCCCCTTGGGCACCGCCCCCTGGAGAGAGAGAGAGGGGAGAGAGACATAGACACTCAGAGGCTTTTCCCTGAGGGAGAGAGGGTCGAGAGACAGAGACACTCCGAGGCTTTTATAGTCTTCACTCACCCGACATTAAGCTCACCGGGTAACCATTAATACCACAGCTAGGCCTGTTGGTTTGCTGCCAGCCAGCTGGGTTGAGTTACTGCTAACCCTACCTCGTTGTAAACCGGTGAGATGCTACTTGTTACGACGCTGATTTGAGTGAAGCCACTAACCAGCTGGTATTATATTAGTGTGACCGTAGTGCTGCTGTCCGCTGACGGCACAGCACTCGGAATCACCACAACAAACATCCTATACGACAATTCACCATGACGTCACAACAAAAATAATATACGTTCTTCCGGGTGGCAAAAGCCGAAGCGTTCTCCGACGGCACCGCTAGTAAACAAACCCTTCCATGTCATTTGACCAGGGCAGAGCGATCGAGAAAACGGAGTAAATGGCTTGAAGGAATGATTTTCTTCTCGCGGGGTGCTACGGGACGTCTCATTTATATTATTCATAATAATAATAATAATAATATTCAATATCTGGCGGCGCATCCCCAAACACAACACGTTTTCGTCATCGTTTCAACAACAATGTTTTGAACTATGTAACTATGTTTACAGTAGCCGGCTGGATCGCTTCAGGTCGGTGGAAGCCGCTCGCGTTCTGCCACCCGGAAGTATCTTGACGCCTATTGTTTACAAACATTCTGAAACGTCCTATAGAGTAAAGCGTAAAAAGGGCGTTTTGCCGGCGGCGGTACCGACCGGGTCGGTGCACATGGCGCGTGCGTGCGAGGCCAGCGCCAGCACGGCCAGGCTGTTGAACAGCGCCCCGTTCACCAGGCTGTACAGGAGGTTCTTGGCGGGCAGCAGCATGACGAAGGCCACCACGAACTGGGCGTACAGCACCAGCATCCAGGTGATCACGCCGCAGGTGATACCGCAGCCGTCCCGGATGAACCACATCCCGCCAGGGCCGGTCCGCGGCGGGGGCGGGGCGCAGTGCTCCGGGCGCAGGTAGCCGGCGCGGCGCTCGATGTCCCGTGTGCGGTGGGAGGAGGAGGAGGGGTTCTTCATCGCTCTCTTAGATCTGTGGAGGCCACGCCCGCATACTGACAGGAGGAGGAGATGGTGGAGGAGAGGTGAGATGGGAGGGAGAGGGAGAGGTGGAGGAGAGATGGTGGGGGAGAGGTGAGGAGGTGAGAAGGTAGGGAGAGGTGAGGAGGGAGGGAGAGATGGTGGAGGAAAGGTGAGGAGGGAGGGAGATGGGAGAGGGAGGGATGGGAAAGGTGAGATGAAGAGAAAGGAGGGTGAGAGACAGAGCAAGTGGGAGAGAGAGTGACCTGAAGGTTAATTATTTTGTGTGTTTTCTAACAGTTTGAATATTTTCTGACACTGCTTGGGTAAAACAGGGTGTTGTTCATCTGTATATTATTTATTCAATGTAAACATGATAGAGTGAACCCCAGCTATTATTATAATGAGGTCCACCCTGGTGTCACATCATGAGGATTATAATTGGGGGAACGGTTGCCGAGGCGATGATGGTGAATCATAGTGAGTGCAGGGCTCCACCCCTCTCGTGATGTCATAGCAGCACCTTCAGATGATACCGGGAGTGGCAAAACACCCTCTCTCAACGGGCAAACGACCTGTCATTTAAATACACCCACTTTCCATCTGTTTAGGAGGTGATGATGGGACTAATCTTGGGACAGTTGGCAATAATGCCTCTAAAAGGGTGGACAGGGTGGTGTTCGACCTATGAAACATGCAGCAAACCTGAAGGTTGAAACGGGTCAGACCCAAACACCACACGGGTCAAGATGAGGTGACGTACGCGTAGGCCTACGTGATTGTGGCAAACTGGACTTTATTCGAGCAAACTTTTCTTCACTTTTTTTTAGTAAAACAAGACTATTGTTACAGCTATTTTCACAACGTGTATTCACTATTTGAACCCTTATCCGCTTACGCATACATATTACGTATTACTTATTACACAAGGAAGTGCAATTTTATTTCTTTGTTTGTGGTGGACTGTCCGGTTAGAGAGAGTGGAGGACTTAGGAAAAACATCACACTCCTCTGTGGTGAGGCAGACTTGTAACAGTTTACATTTATATTATTCATAAACAATACTTCCATTGTGGTCTGATGGACATCAAGGAAAACGGAGGTGGTAACCACAGTTTCAGGGGAAAAGTTAAAGGAAGCTTTTGCTGAGGAACAAATAAAACTGGTCTTTCGGGACCGAGCATGATTCATTTCACCCACATGGACCTGAATGGAGACGAACTGAGACACTTCTACACACTGTGCGTCAAAGGTATTGATCTTGCAGGATCAAACAGGCTGCACGTTTCCAGTTATAGTGCAATGGGTTTGTGAAGTTGAAGGAATTGTGTATGAGGTTGACAGACATGAGCTGCCAAAGCAAGTGTGGGGGGCCAGATTACTGGCAAAGCCAAGTGGGAAGACAGGAAACGAAAGCCTTTCCTTCCTCGAGCTTCGAGTTGTTGGTTCGAGTCCCCATCCACAGTTACACAGCTACACATTTGTTTCAGAGTATTGTTAATCTCAAAAACTTACCTCGAACTCCCGGGGATGTCGGAGAAACTTTGTAAGCGGTCCTTAAACATGAATTGGGCTTGGAGCCACCAGACGGAGAGCGGACCTGCGTTCAGCTCGAGTCCCTGTTATGTGTGCACAGCCCTTCCCACCTATCTCCTCCCGCTCCGCTGGGCCACGGCACGGAATGGTTTCAATCCCGGGTTTCGACGCTATCCTGTTCATTCATATGGAAATCTCGGCAGCGGCAGAACATTAGTATTTCGACCGGGATTTGCCCTCATTTTATAACCCAGATCCCCCTACTGGTGAGACAACAACCCGGGATCGAACCAGGAAGTATTCGACGTTTCGTGTCTCCTCCTGCGTCGAGTTGTGCGCCGACCGGCATGTCCACTAAGATCAGATTTAGAGTCAGTAGTTTCTATCCCCTAACCACAACCCTGCGTCTTTTGGAAACTCATTAATCTGATCTTGGGTCAGTGGTAGTAGAAATGTGACCCGGCCCAGTCCTGCAATGTGTCATCAAAACGTCTCTAATTTCATGGGAGCCATCAAGTCCATGGGGTCGTGTAGTTTCTTTTAAACATATGCAATTATATGGTTGTGCAAATATTATATTTATGCACACACACACCAACACATTTGTTCCAGGCCTTGTCAAATGTGACCTCTAAAATAAACACTTCATGTATCATAAAATGAATGTATGTTTTAAGCTTGGATGTATAGACACGTAATTATGGATTTTGAAAATAGCAATATGACATAATGTATGCAATATCCTATGGTAAATCATAAACAATCCTAAAATAGTCCAAATAAATAAACATTTTATTATAACTTTTTAAGACGACTTATTGGTTGCCAATTTAAACTGGGGTATTTTGTTACAACCTGTTTTCTTTACATTAGTGTGAAACTTGTGAACGGCGAGCTGTGGCTCAACAGTGACGTCACGTTTAAGCGACAGATACACACATGCCAGACGTGCGGCAAACATGGCCGCTGTACAACTGAGTGAGGCTGAGAAAGTGTATGTCCTGCATGGGATCAGGGTATGTATCGTTGAAGCATTTGTTCCATGCATTGTTGTTGTATTCTCAGCACGGGTATCATGTCTGGTGTCTGTTATTGATCATAAATAGCCGCAAGCGACCAAGAGGACGTTCATTAGCATTCGGGCAGTGTATTGAGACTTCTGAGCTGCAGATCCCTCCATGGGACTGGCCTATTCATGAAAATATGAGTGATCTCATTGTATTTAATGGTGATAAACTTACCAATTGTTCTCCCCTTTTGACAGCTTGGGTCAGCTCTTTATATCGACATGCCTTTGCGTTCACAGAAATCAATGTTTGTCATGTAGGGGCAACTTTCTGTCAAGTCTTTGAAGCGTTCAAAGTGTTCTGAAGTGATTGAACGCTTCACATACTTATGTTGTCTTTTGTTTCTTCTATTTTCTCCAGGATGATTTACGGGTGGACGGCCGGAGCTGTGAGGATTACAGACACATGGAGATAGAGACCGACGTGGTTTCCAACACGGATGGTTCGGCCAAAGTGACACTGGTATTGCATTAAACACCCTACATTGTCTGTCAGTCATTCGTTTATATGATTCTTGTTTGTAACTATATGTTATGATCGTACAGCACGTTGCAGCACGTATGATAATGTCATCCTATATTTTATAGATGTCGTGGGATCATTGCGATTATTTGGGCCTTTAAGGCCACATACAGTAGTAGTATTATTGATAATAATGATAATACCTTTAATTTGTGTAGCGCTTTTCAATATACTCCAAGACGCTTTGGATGCAATACAAGAGTAAAAACGAAGAACATCAATGGTTGAACACATTAAAACATTAGACAATGTGGTGTTTCTGATAACTGTGTGCCCAGGGGCACACTGCAGTGTTAGTGGGGATCAAGGCAGAGATGGGGAAGCCCAGACCAGCGCAGCCAGCGGAGGGATATCTGGAGTTCTTCGTTGATTGGTAAGTAAAGAAACTGCTGAACATTTCAATGGGTCAATGGGTTTATTACAGTGATTAATAATTAATTAATATAATTAATTTAATTAGTATAATTAATATAATTACAGTAATCATTTCAGGTGTAGGAATGTAAAAGTCCATCCATGTTAATGTTATCCAAAACAGCGTGTTTTTTAACGTCTATACTGCATGCTTTGCTAATCCTGGTCGTTGACTCTCAATACTAAAATTTCCTTCGGGATGAATAAAGTATATCTCTCTATCTATCTACTACGAAATATTACAGTTCAGTCTCCGTCTTGTCCTGACACCATAACAACCACCTGGTGGCGGTATCGGACCAACGTTTTACATAAACTACATCTACTTGCCTAACCCTGGCATCTTCTAACAATACCTCATCAACCCCCTCTTTCTCTCTCTTCACAAGCTCTGCGAATGCCACCCCAGAGTTCGAAGGTCGCGGCGGTGAGGAGCTGGGGATGGAACTCACGAACACGCTGTACCGGGTGTTCAACAACAAGCGCAGCGTGGACCTGGCTAGCCTGTGCATCAGCCCGGGAGAACACTGCTGGCTGCTCTACGTGGACGTGCTGGTGGGTTCCTCTGGCGTCGCCCACCATGTGTTGTTATTCAGCACTGGTCTCCTACAGGGGGTGGAGCTCCTGACCCGCTACCCTTCTCCTCCAAGTGAAGCTAAACGGTCTCTTGAAGCAGGCCTGGCATAGTCACAGTGATGTGTTGTACATGCAGATGCTGTCACCCTGCATGTTCCTACTGTGGTGAATGTGGTGGACTACGCTTGTAGTACGGTGGTAGCTGTACTGTGGTCTGGCCTGGTTGCTATGGTGTGTAGTCTACAGTATGGTCTGGTTGCGATGGTGTTTTATGGTTGCTATGGAGTGGTATGGTTGCTGTAGTGAAAACATTCTGTGGTTATTTTTCTTTCCACAGCTTCTTCAGTGCGATGGAAACCTCTACGACGGCATCTCCATAGCGATAAAGGCAGCGCTGTTCAACACAAAGTGAGTAGACTGGTGGTGTTACTGGTGAGGTCCCTCGAACCATCATAACCATGGCAGCCAGACTGTTCCTATGGAAAGTCTTCTGGTGGACATCCAGAAGGTCATTCAGTTGAACTTTTATCAAGCCAAGATGCACATTTCCTAAATTTATAAATAAATAATGAAATTAATTTAAAACAATTTACGTGAACCTTTTTCTCGACTGAATTTGTGCTCTGGGAATAATCAAGTTTAGCGTAGATATTATATAAGCTCCCTTGTGTTTGATAAAAAGATTTGCCCAAATCCCTCATCTTTATTGATCAATTATCAACGACTAAATCATCGTTAACCTCGACTGTATCCTGTACCGTGATTGGGCAGAATTCCCAAAGTGCTGATATCGGAGGGGGAGGATGGCGGGACAGAGATCGAGCTGTCGGACGACCCGTACGACTGCGTGAGGCTCAGCGTGGAGAACGTGCCCTGCATCGTCACCCTGTGCAAGGTCAGCACTGCAACACATAGACACCCTTCACTGTAATACTGTAGTACTACAAGGTCAGCACTGCAACACATAGACACCCTTCACTGTAATACTGTAGTACTACAAGGTTAGCACTATAACATAGACACCCTTCACTGTAATACTGTAGTACTACAAGGTTAGCACTATAACATAGACACCCTTCACTGTAATACTGTAGTACTACAAGGTCAGCACTGCAACACATAGACACCCTTCACTGTAATACTGTAGTACTACAAGGTCAGCACTGCAACACATAGACACCCTTCACTGTAATACTGTAGTACTACAAGGTTAGCACTATAACATAGACACCCTTCACTGTAATACTGTAGTACTACAAGGTTAGCACTATAACATAGACACCCTTCACTGTAATACTGTAGTACTACAAGGTTAGCACTATAACATAGACACCCTTCACTTTAATACTGTAGTACTACAAGGTTAGCACTATAACATAGACACCCTTCACTTTAATACTGTAGTACTACAAGGTCAGCAGTGCAACATATAGACACCTTTCACTGTAAATATGTAGTGCTGCAAGGTTAGCACTGCAACATAGACAAATTTCACTGTAATGCTGTTACACATACTACAAGGTCAGCACTGCAATATGGGATGCCCTCAGTGCATCGGTGGGTTAATGTGTGTGTGTGTGTGTGTGTGTGTGTGTGTGTGTGTGTGTGTGTGTGTGCGTGTGCGTGCGCGCACGCCCAGGTGGGCCCCAGGCACGTGGTGGACGCCACCCTGCAGGAGAAGGCCTGCTCGGTGGCCAGCCTCATCATGGCGGTCACGCCCGCCGGCACATGCACCTGCACGCGGAAGGTGGGCGGGGGTAGCCTGGACCCTGAGAGCATCTTCGAGATGACGGAGGTGAGAGGTCACGACCCTTGAGCTCGACCCTTCCAGTGTGTTCTTTCTCTCTGCCTCCTCCTCCTCTCCAGATGTGTAGATATTTTACCACCAGGTGTGACTGTTGATTGGTCCTCTCAACGCACTTCGGAATCGATCCGCTTGTGATGTCACAAGGGGGCTTGTGACATCACAAATGGGAGTAGATCTTCAATCTGCTAGACACTTGTGATGTCACAAGCGGATAGATATTTTTGGAAACGGATTAGCGACCAATCAACCGCACACCTGATGGTAAAATAGTGTCCCGTTAAAACTAACGACTTGTTTGATGAAAACCCCGGGAAGGGGAGAAAGGGCTGCTGGAAGGTTTAGTGAGGACCTGTTGGAGGCCAGTCGGCTGACGTCTGTGTGTGTGTGTGTGTGTGTGTGTGTGTTCCAGGCAGGGCGGCGGGTGGGCCGCTCCCTCCACGGCCCCCTGATGGCGCTGCTGAGCCAGGAGGAGGCCCTGGGCCAGAAAAGACAGAAGGTCGGCTTCCTCGGCTGAAACCAGAACGTGTGTAAATATAAAATGTCTTTTGTAATAAAACTTTGTATTTGTACAGCCTGTGAGTGTTTTTTTTTTTTACAAGTTTTCCCCTCGACGCCATCTTGTTTAGAGAAATACCAAAGTCTTACTGAGGCCGGGAGGAAGTATGTAGCAGTCCTCTAAATATCAGCAATATTAAATATATATTCATTTTCAATATTTCAAATTTCCATCTCACATGAGATAAAATATGAATAATACAAACTTTAGGAAACACACGTTTCCTAAACTCTGTAGGGGATCTGAAAGAAAGCACTATGTATTATTCACAGCTCGTACCAGAGGGTAGTGTTCACCAGTCCTCCACCAGGTGTTTGTCTGCTCACTGCAGCTGCTTCCATGACACGTCACCCTTTCCCTTCCCTCCCTTCCCTCCCCTCCCTCCCACTCTTGAAGGGCCAAGCCACATCCGACTTGTCTCTCATGCAGCCGTCCTTGTTTTCCTCCGAGCTGCCGGGGTCACATCCAGATCGGCCGGGCGCCACATGTCTGTGGTACACTGGTGTGATCCAGATGTGATTGGTCGGGCCCATCCCCCTCTCTCTCCCTCCGAGCCTCTGTGTGTCCACCTCAGAAAAAAACAACAACAACAGTTTCTCTAACTGGAGGTTCAAGAAAACACAAACACGACTCAATTAAGATACAGCTTGAACTGCCTTGTGTCACCAGGTGTGTCGTTGACGCTGTTCCAAGCCATTTCACTATGTACCCTGTAGTGACATCACAAGGGGGAGTGGCCGCCCAGGTGTACGATGGGTACATCAACAAACCAGTGGACTAGCATTGTGGAATGGCCTGTGATGGTTAGTCGACATCACACCTGCTGGTAAAGTGTGGCATTTTTGTCAGTCACTGGATACTCCCACGCAAGTACAGTAAGAGCGAGAGGGGAGTGCTTGTATTGGTTTTTATATTATATTAATATTTGTACCAGGCAGTGGGCTACAGGAGAGACACACTGTACCCTAGAAGCCTTTCTGATGTTTTTAAAGAGTCTGCTCTTTAAAAACAGGTCCAGGCGCCAAGCATTACATCATACAGGAACAGGTACGCCCTGTCTTCACATGGTCACCTGAGTCTCACACACACACACACACACACACACACACACACTCACACTCACACTCACACACACACTCTCCTCCTGGACTTGTCTGCTGTCCGTCTGGGAGTGTGCGTGTTTTTTTCCGCTGTTGTCGTGTGAGGAGGGAGGTGGAGACAGAGGAGATGGTCTGGATGAAGCTCCGGTCTCTCCTCCTGTCCACCACTGTCTCCTCCTGTGGTCATGGCGTCCAGACGTGCTCTCCTCCTGCTGGGAGTCCTCCTGCTAGCGGGAGCCTCCCTGCAGCAGTCTCCAGCCAAGAGGAAACCTCAGAAGAAAGGTGGGTGATGTCTGGATGTGTAGGAGACTTGTCCATCCGAGAAGAAGGACTCCATATAAGTAAAGCTTGTATACGCTAGGGCTTTTACATTTCTTTACTGTTAGTTTTTAGTCAGCACACAGTTAATAGTTCAGAAGAGTTAAAGTGATTCAATCACAGAATGCATGTAATTGTGTGTTCTCTCTCTGCACCTGCGTCGAGCATGGTTTGAGTTTAACGCTTTTCCATGCAAACATTTGATGTGGCTTCTTTCTAAACTCCAATTGGAAGACTTAACCAGCTGTCCGGGTTACATTTGTAATACTCCTTGTGTATACTGATTTATTAAGTACATTTTCCATTTTATGTTTTATCCGGGTTTTTATTAAAGTTATTTTTCTGTCCTTTTAATGACCATCCTGTACTTCTGCAATGTCCCTTCTCCGTTTCATACTGAGAGCATCTTTTCTTTCATGTGATTCCCATCAGCTCCAGACTCCGGTAAGGACGTGGCGGTGGAGAAGCTCCAGAAGCAGATCGATGACATCGTCACGGAGCTCACCGTGCTGAAGGAACTGCAGGCCTTGCAGACAGGTGCAATTAATTACCTTACTTCTTAACTTTAGAAAAATGTTACAGCATTTTAAAAACCATGCATTTTTAGGTGAGAACATGACGACTATGACACGATAAAGTATTTTATTCTTCCAAAAGACGGCGTAACGGTCGTGTATCCATCTACCAGTGTTAACCAATCAGGAGGGAGGCCACTTAAGGCCAATCAGAAGGTGAACACAGACTGTTTCTGGGTAGAATACTACAAAAAAAAACATCAAATACAGAATCAACTAAGAACAAAAATAGTAATTTGATTAAATAACAACCAACCTCGTAGAAGACATGTCTGAGATTGAAAGGCAATTGACAGGGGAATTTCAGCGGAAGGTCTATTTCCGGAGGGTCTATTTCCAGCAGGGGGCTAGGTTTTCTTTCCTCCTACTTGACCATCTGCTGGATTGTCTGTTCTGTAAGATATTAAATCCCTGAGAACAGCTGGGCTCACTTGAAACAAGAATGTATCAAGAATGGTTCCATCCCTTTAATGTCGGGTCTGCACGACACCTGGAGACTCTGGGATTGTGACCTTTTGATCGGAACAGAAAATTATAAACGGTTGTGTCTCAAAAATAAAATGAGTTGACATCGAACTTAAACTTTGCTGTGGTTAATCCCAAATATAGCTTATCCTTCGCCTCTGGCGGTCAGTAAGAATGAAATAGAACCAAATATAGCTTATCCTTTGCCTCTGGCGGTCAGTAAGAATGAAATAGAACCAAATATAGCTTATCCTTCACCCTTTGAGGCAATTTTTAAATTGAACCCATGAAACCAGATCATGATTATAAAGTAAAATACCTTTAGAGGGATCCAGGTTTGGATATCATAATGTGGGCCTGCAAACACCTTTGTGTTTTACAAATATAATTTACATGACGAGAATTTACTTAATAACTGGCTTATTCCAATTTTTACCAGCCACCAGCCAACTAATTAGATGTGAGTACTTAACGGCATGGCCATCTCTAAGCTATGAGTGAGTGAAATGCTCAGTGAGAATATCTGTTCTGGATGGCTACACCTGCCTCTGTATGGGACAATTTAGATTTTAGACCGCTCCAGGCTCATTTCTGACCAATCAGTGCATCTCTTCACTGAATTGCTCAGGGAATCCATCTTGTCTGTCAATCACATGTGAAGGAAACATTACTCAGTGGTGGAGGGAGGGAGCCGAGTGTGTTTATTTTCTAAATCGAGCTCTCTACGGCTCTTTGCAATTCTCGAATCTTACCTACGACACCTTTAAGTTCTACATAATAACTACCGTTAAATAATTCCATTGCAATCTTTTATGTTGTAACAGATGTATACTATAGTAGTACTAGTAGTAGTCCCTATTAACGGCTCTATTTCCTCTCCAGTGTGTCTGAAAGGCGTGAAGATCAACAGTAAGTGCTTCCTGTTCGAGCCGCTGCTGAAGCGCTACCACACGGCCAGCGACGACTGCAACGCCATGGGCGGGGTGCTCGGCTCCCCCACCACCGCCGACGAGAACCGCCAGCTCGCCGACTACGTCCGCCAGAACGCCGGCGAAGACGTGAAAGTCTGGCTGGGTGTCAACGACATGGTGACTGAGGGGCGCTGGGTGGACCCAACCGGGGAGAGCATTGCGTACAAGAACTGGGACGTCTCGAGCCCCCGGTCGCCCCAGCCGGACGGGGGCGCGTCCCATAACTGCGCCGTGCTCTCCGGCGCCCCCGGCGGCAAGTGGTTTGACGAGAACTGTCGCGACGAGAAGTCGTCCGTGTGCCAGTTTAACATCGTCTGAGTGTACGCATCGTAGAGCTACCGCTAGGTAGGCTGCTAGCTAGTCGCTTTGTAACCTAATCTTTCGACTTTTTTTTCCTGTTTCATAACAATCATAATCAAATTGTTAAGTTTGGCGAGAGATTATTGGTTTTTAATGATTAAATATGGGAAAAAAGGTATTGCCTTTTATAACTGAAATTCAAAGACGTTGAATGCCATTCCCATCTTTATGGCAAATAGACTACGGTCCCAATGGATAAAAATAAAGAGTGGCCGTGTCTAAATCATGGCATCACATAATTTCCATTTGGTAAAGATAGGTTGGTGGTAAACAAGACATGTTTGTATTTTGAAAATGGCTGTTGTACGAATCATAACTTCTATATTGCTTTCCAACCTTGTGTTTAATAAACAGCTGAAGCGAGACCCGTCTGTTGTTCAACCTTTTGCGGTGAAAACAAAATGGCTGCCGTTACGGAGTATGTTTCCAGTTGATTTCTGGCCCAAAGTTCCTGTGGTCAACGGTTTGTAGCAGAGGCTAAATCTAAATGTCTACAGATCTTTGGCCACCAGGAGTACATTTGACAGAATTTATTGTAAAATCCAATGAATTATAGACTATTCACTGGAAGAAATTTTTTAAATAAAAACACCTTTAAAGTAGGCAAATTACATTTGAGTGTCCGTTAATTTATAAGACTAAAGTTGAATCCATCCATCGGGTCTTTGTGTCCATATTAGGGTAAAAAAAATTCACAAGAACCATATTTAACAAGACAAGCGCACACAAATAAAACCCAGGCGAAACAGCGCCCTCTACTGTACAGTTTAAGACGTGCCAGTTCTGCTCCAGGGTCTCCATGACCCAAAGTAAGCACTATTCAACCATCACCACCCCCTCCCAGCCTCCCTTCTCCCAGGTCGGGTCGGTTGGCGTTATGTTGCCGTGACAACGGTCCATCCCCGGCGCCACCGGTCCAGACGCTATAACATGTCTTCGTCCTGCTGGTCCGCGCCCGACAGGCGGATGGTGTTGAAGTTGCCGGTGCTCTTGAACGTGTACAGCGCGTTGTCCACCATGCGGCGGTCCTGGTAGCTCTCCAGGCTCTCCTCCCGGGTGATGGGGGTGCGTGGCCGCGGCGGCAGGAACGAGTCCGCCGGGTCCAGGAAGGTCTGGTAGCGCTCGCCGCCGCCCCCGTCGGACGACGGCCCCCGCGGCTCGACCTCGTCGAGGGACCCCAGCTCCCCGTCCGCCGAGCCGGTGAAGGTGCGGTAGGAGTCCACCTGCATGCCGTTGAAGTGGTCCGGGAGGTCCTCGGCGTAGGTGGAGTCCCTCAGCAGGTGGCCGTACACCCTGTTGTCGTCGATGGCGTCGTAGATGTGCGACGTGTTTTCCGACCGCGCCTTGGCGAAGTGGGCGTCGCCCGTGCGGAACATGTTGCCCTTGCCGATGTAGATGGACGCCTCCCTGGCCGCTTTGTTGCTCTTCTTCTTCTTACTGTTTGGGCGGCAGGAAGTCGAAGGACACGGTCAACCAAAGGTGAGACAAGTGGAAAAACAACTCGACTGGATCGTACGGCGGCACATCAAATACTAACACAGGTTAGAATCCTTCAAAGACTCCTTCTGAGGTCTCTAACCATTATGATATGGCCCCAACATCCTCCATAACGTTAAGGGTGAAAGGTCATTGGCGATAACGGGGGGCCATACTTGTTCAATTAATAATATTTTTCGTAATGTTATGGCGTGCATGACATCATGCCAATTGATATTAATTTGGCATATTAATAACATTTATTCATACCAGGATCCCAGAAACTAAAGAGTTAAACAAGAGGAGCACTTTCAACAATGTGGTTAGTCCTTTTTCAGTTCAGCTGGCCGTTGCAAAAACAGCCGTCTGTATGTTGGTAGTTAGAGTGACGGGTTGTACTCACTTGAGGAACAAGCCGACAGCAACAGCCACCAACACGAGCAGCAGCACAGCACCTAGCACCCCCAGAATGATACCGACCGGCGCTGGGGGGGACGGAGGGAGAGAATCTGTTCAGAACCACCTCAATCCGGTCCAGTCACTTTCTCTCTAATGCTTTATATGCTTGTTTGTTCCGAAGTCGATTCAACCTGCGCTATGTGACTTCTGTACTGCAGCTATTTACTCCCTTAAGAGGATATCTGAACGAGAAGGTTTCTAAGGTATTAAACGCGCCCTGACAATGATAAAGCCATAACTGTAGCTACAACTCAAGCCACTAGAGGCCGCTCATGGGAAAACGTACATAGTGCAGGTTTAAGTACTAATGTGTCATGTTTCAGACTACGAGGCCGTAGTGTAGCATGCTACGTACTGCTCTTGGGCTGCAGGGAGACCTTGGTCAGAGCAGAGAAGTGACGTCTGTCCGGCACACAGTTGGACATGTTGAGGTAGAAACTCTCCGACATCAGCTTTTCCTCCAGATCCTCATCCTCCCGACGACTCAGTACCTCCTCCTTGGAGCCCATTGGCTGCACCTGTTAGTCATCATCATCATCAGCATCAACTTAATTCACGCTTTCATCCAAAGGCACTAACAGTGAATTTAGATAGATGTCATTAAGGAGCAGGTTGGGGTCAGGGGTCATCTTGATGACAGATGCCTTCAGGTTAGACTGCGGACATTGGGGTTTGAACCCAGAACAACTCAAACAACTTAACCGCTAGACGACCCCAACCGTCCCACCTTGATACTGGTGTGCCGCTGGTCACAGGTGGGCTGGGTGACGTTGGAGAACTGGATCAGGGCCAGGTAGTGTGGGGGCACCTGGACCATCCAGGAGACCGTGGACGAGGGCTTCATGCCGTCGGGAAAGTTGGGCGTGGCCAGCAGGGCGGGTTTGGGGAACTGTGGCCGGACGGTGTAAATGATGTGTTCTGGGAAGACAGGAGGACGAGTGGTTTGTGACGACACAGGAAGGTAAGGTGGTTAATACTCCCCCCTGGTGGAGGCTGGCGTTATTGCGAGTGTTAGGTCTTTGGTAAATGCAGGGGACCAAACATTATTTGGCTTATTATTTGTTACTTGTATAAGTGATAATGTATAATAATAATAATAATATGAATGTGATTCTGATTCCGTGTCGATGCATAATGACACCCTAGCGTCCTCACGAGGACCCCTGGGGCCCTCCGGCTACCTGAGATCTCCTCGGCGATGGAGACGTTGAGGACGGGCCCCGCGATCCTGGACACGCCCCGCGTTACCACGGTGACCGAGACATTGCCGTGGACCTGCATCCTCTCCAAGACCCCCTGCTGGCAGAAGGTGCCGATGGGACGCCCGCCGTCGATGACCCCCTCGGCGAGACGCAGCGCCCCCAGGCTGCCGCACTCCTGGCCGGGCAGGGACAGGCGCAGACCCCCCGGGGAGGGGGAGCGGAGGTCCAGGGTGCCGTTCCCAGGTACCATCAGGTGCCAGGTGAAGCTGCTGAGGGCCATGGGCAGGCCGGCGTCGACCGGGGGCACCGTCAGCAGGCCCTCGGCCACGGAGCAGGGGCCCCTGCAGGCTGCACCGTCTGGAGGGAAGCAACGCGTGCAGAGTGACAGGTCAGTGCGGAACCTTTCTGGACCTTTTCGTGGCGGATTAACCCAAAGTCGTCTTGGTTAAGACGTTTGGTTTCGGTTGCCGGTTTGAGCCCGGGGGCGGGTTACGGGTGTGGCGCCTGTTAAGAGTCAATACAGCAGAGACACCAGACGATCCAAACTCCTCAGTTTAGCATCTATTAGCATACACTTGTCTAAAGGGACTCGGTGAGTTCAGGCGTCAACACGGAGCCGTTGCTCTAGGATGCCGGCAGGTGCAATGTGCACACCAGGGATTGAACCAAGAGCCTTTCGGCTGGGAGTCAAACACCCAAGCCGCTGCACTACCCCCATCGCCCATGTGATAGGAGGTCACTCTGATGAAGGGGCGTGTTTACAGGCGACCAGTGATCTTACCAATGACTCGACTGGCGGTGAGTCGTAGGTCTTCGCTGGGGCAGTCCAGGAAGGACAGCTTGGCCCTGGTCCCGGGGTTCACACGGACCTTGTCCTTCACCACGGCGTCGACGGTCATCTCACAGTAGGGGTCCGACCCCACCTTCTCTATCTGAAGGGCGAGGTCGGCTTGCTTCGTCAGGTCCACCGTACACAAGACTGCGGAGGACGAGACGTGAAGTCATAAGAACCTCCGTATGAAATATGTAATGTTGTTGGCGCTCCTGAATGGCAAGGTGGAAGCATGTTTTGAGTTGAATCGCCACCTAGATTAGCAGGTAGAGTGTGGAATCTTAATGTCGCACACGGCTCAATTAATTAGATGGCAAAGCGATGGCGGATGTTTAACAAATGATGAGGCATACTTAAAAAGAGATGTAGAGAGAGAGAGGAATGAAGTGAGAGAGACGGAGATAGAGAGAGATGGACAGAGAGAGATGGAGAGAGAAAGAGATGAAGTGAGAGAGATGAAGTGAGAGAGTTGGAGAGAGAGAGATGGAGAGGGGCTGGGCGGTTACCCGGGTGACCGCTCCTCATCACGGACACGTTGAAGTTCAGCTTCAGCCCCTCCAGCGTCATGTTGGGATGGCAGTTGCTCAGCGACATGTTGAAGTTCCCCTGCTTGTGTCGGGGCTGCGGGTCGGCCAGGCCCAGGGCGGTCACCTTCCCGCCCGCGCCCTGGTACTGCAGCCGGACCACCTTGGCCAGGCACTCCTCCGGCAGGCTGTGGTCCGTGAAGCGCACCGTGTAGTTGTGCATGCCCGGCACCCGGACGTCCCAGGTCATCTGCTGGTCGCTGGGGAAGTACCCCGGGTAGCCGGCCGAGGTGAAGGAGGTCTCGGACACGCCCCGCGGGAGCTCCACCTTCACGATGACCAGCGCTGGGCGGGAGGGAGAGAGGGGGAGACAGACATGCAGACAGAGGCACGTGGGGGAGGGGGAGGAGATAAAAAATAGAGAGCGAGCGGGGCGAGAGAAAAAAAAGAGAGAGAACCTGTCACCATTTGAATTATGCAAAACAGGCTAGTCAGGTTTTCCGCCAACGTCTTCTCTAAGTTCAAACAGAGATAACGGCTAGTCTGACGGTTCAGCAGGGTTTCGGTCCCACGTCTGGCTACCAGCTCTTACTGTTCGTTTCCGGTCCCACGCTGAGCCCAAAGTCCCGGGTGTCCAGGGTCCGGCTGCTGGGCACCTCCAGCTTCATGCGGGCCTTGTAGCGGACCTGGATGGTGGACAGGGTGCCGCCTTGGCAGTAGGTACCGATGTTGACCACGCCCGTGCGCAGGTAGGACAGGAGGGAGTAGGTGTGTCCATCAGGACAGGTCTCCCCGTGGGGAACCTGCCGCAGCCCAGGCTCTGGGAAGTCCATTTGGACGGTCTGGTCGGAGTTCACCTTCATGTCCCAGATGAAGGTTCTGGTGAAGTCCGGGAACAGGGTGGACTGGGCCCGGACTCTGTTTCCGGGGCAGGGCGTCTTGACGCAGTCTGGGATGGAAGGGAGAGGAAGAGGTGTTTTGGTGGTGATGGCAGCCATTTTGTCTCTAGCTTTAGGATGTTTTGAAACCCCAGAAACTAAGATGGTCTGCAGAGTTTTCACCCCAACATAAACAACACGCCGAATGAATTGTCTTCAGAAAAGTCTGTCGCTTGTTGAGTGGGACGGATGTTCCTTCAGTTTACTTTTATTATATGTTGCGTCACACAGATGGTGGCTTATACAATATTTATTTTTACCATTTCAGTTCAATCTATGTTTGTTTTCGCTTTTATACTTAAACGACTACAAAGTATCACACCGTCTATTTTGTTAGACCCCGTCCTTGTCTTGGATTTCCCTGTGGTACGCAAAGTATTGTATCTCTTTTTTTTTTTTAAATGTTATGCATCATCAAAAACAAATTTATCGGAAAATTTATCGGAAGGTGAATTCTGCTCTCTGAAAGGAGGTCGTACCGATCTCTTGGGTGATCTCCACCTTGTACAGCTCCTGGGGGGCGGGGCAGCCGAACACCACCGAGACGTTGCCGGCGTTCCGCAGGACCAGGGACGTGGGGTGACACTCCTGGTCCACGCACACCTCGCAATCAGGATCCTGGCCCTCTCGGCTGAGCCTGATGTCTGTCTCGGGGTCAGGGGTCACGAGCGTGTTCCTGCCGGCTGGAGAAGGTCAACGAGAAAAGACTGTCAGGGCGATCTCTCTGGAGCAGTGAGGGCAGCTATGCGTCCGAAGACGTATCAACACTGTTTACATGAGGCCGATCTGATGAAGAAACGTGCATTTCATCTTATTTTGACTCAATGAACGAGGTTATGTGTCGCTGTCGTTTTGTTGTTTGTCGACTTAGTTGTTTGTTTACAACAAGCTGTTTGTTTACAACTTGTTCCCATTTGCATTCAAACATGTCTGCACGTTTAAATGGGAAGCACTGTAGTATCATGAGGATTTTACATTTTGCATTTTTACAATTACATTATTCAATCAGAAGTAGTGGTTACAAAAAGACCCAAGAGCCAGTGAACTACCACCATGTTTGTAGTTCGTAGCAATGGGCCGCCTCGTGGAGGAAACACACCCCGAATCGGCATTGGGCACTTTTATTTCTTTACAGACAGATGTGTCAATGTGTCATAAACAACACCAAGCCATCTGGGTTCTACTAAACGGTTCACTCCGTTCAACAAATACACCTAAAGGGCTGGGTTCTGGCCCGGGGAGGCTGCTGAGTCACTCACGTCTGGGCGCGGCTTTAGCAGTGAAGGCGTCCAGCTCTGCCCCCCGGGGAACCTCCAGCACCAGAGAGGTCTTTCCCTGGAAGCTGAGCTGGGTCGGCCCCCCCCCCCGGCAGTACGTGGTCTCCTTCTCCTCTCCTCTGTTGGTCGTATGAAAAGAGTACTTGTGTCCGCCTTGGCAGCCTCCCTCCGCAGTTGTCTCTTTCAGTCCCGGGGCCGGGAAGTCCAGAGTGAGGACGGTTCTCTTCGCCAGGCTTATGTCCCAGGAGAAGGTTCTCCGGAAGTCCGTGAGCAGGTCTGGCAGAGGTGTCCCTGCGGTTGGAGTGCAGGCGGTTTCTGTGCATTCTGTCGACAGGAAGAGAGGACGATGATTAATGATCTGGTGACCATTAGCTAAACACGGGGCGGATCGCTATCACGTTGTAGCTAGGCAACACTGTATCAGATATGTCCCCTTGCCTATTTTCCTCTGGAGTCGCACGTTGAAAACCTCCTGCGGCTGTGGGCAGCCGAACTCCACCTCCGCCGTCCCCGCCTTGCTCAACGACACCTCGGTAGGGTTGCAGGACGCGCCCTTGTCGGCGCACACGTCACACTTCAGGCCGCCGGCCCCCCTGCTGATCACCATGGTTACGCCGGGGTCGAGGGTCACCGATATGCTGGGTCCTTCTGTGGGGGAGAGGCAGTTGATCGTGGTCAACTTGAGATCATTGTACAACACTTCATCTTTGTTGTAACAGACCGATAGGTTTAACACTCAGCTGTAGTGAGGTACCCTCTGCAGTCTCCAGGTTTATGTCCCAAATGACTCTGATTAACCATCCAAATGGTTGACATATTGCTTTGGGATACAGATACTCCTGCTAGTCAAAGTAAGGTCTAGTTTTCCTGTATATTCCCTGATCAGGGTAACGGTCTGAAAGGGCTCCACAGGCCTACATCGTATGACCCCCCCTAAGCCCTCTTAAGGACAACGCAAAACCCTTCAAGTTCAGATAAAACAAAACAAGATCACACTACGAGAATAGCAAAAAAGCCCAACTGAAGACCGTCTGTTCTAAGCTTTAACGGAAAGGTTAAGCCACGTACTGAGCGGCTTGGCGGTGGCCGAGAAGACCGTCGTCCCGGCCTCGATCCCTGCTCCGAGGACCAGCGCCAGAGACCCGCTACCCTGCAGCGTGAAGTCCGTGGTGCTGCCGCCGTGGCAGTACGTCTGGTTCTCGTACCTACCATCGGGTTTCGTTCGGGACAACACGTACTTGGAACCGTCGGCGCAGGACGCGGCCTCCCCCACCTCCTTCAGCCCGTCTCCGAGGACGGTCAGCTCCGCCATGGCGTCCTCGGGGATCTCCAGCGCCCAGGTGAGGGTCCTGGGGAGCTGGGTGAGGAGGGCGGCCTGGGCCATCCCCACGGCCGGGGTGCAGCCGTCCTTGGTGCAGGCTGGGTAACAGAACACAAGGCTCAGGGTGGGGAGGGGCGGGACTGAAGCAGCTGTTGCTCGCGCTCTGGGGAGGCGTGGCTCTTTAAACAGATGTTACCATAATCATAACTACTTTAACCTTCAACTGCTCCTTTCGGTACAGGCAGCAGTTCACCTCCCAACGGGAACACTATCAATTGAGTCGAATGGAACAGAACGAGCATACGATGTTCGTCGGGCCTGTTGGTCGAGCGACAAGGAAATCTTTCTTTTTCTTTTCTGTTTTAGATGCATGTCATTGACGGGCAGGAGGGTCAGGGCATGTTGCTCTGACCCTACAGGGAGACCGCTGACATGGAGGATTGAACCCGGAACCTTTCGGCTGGGAGTCCAACACCATAACCCCCAGACCATCCTGTCCCCCAAACATGAATTGGAAGAAGGAGAAGACAGGAAGAACTGTAAGAAAGATAAATGACCACTACATTCCTGTCGGTTCCTTCCTGGACTCCCAAACTGTTTTCTTAGTATTTTTGCGTAGAATTCGTGTTCTGGGAACCCACCGATGGTGCTCTGGATCTGGGCTCGGTATTCCCGCTCCAGGGACTCTGAGCAGGTGAAGTGTAGCGTCACCTCCTCCCCGGGGGTGAGACTGGCGGACGTGGCGTCGCACACGGTCGGCTGCGTGGCGTTCCCAGTGCACAGCGGGCACGAGCTCCGCTGGGAGTGCACTTGAACGTGGGCCCCGGCCTCTGGGGTCACCGTCATCTGAAGAGACTCTGGAGGAGGAGGGAGGGGTCAGACCAACTGGTGGAGCACAGATAGATAGATGGATGGATGGATAGATACTGTAGATGGACAGAATGATAGACAGACTTGAGTGATCGATAGAGTGGTATATAGATAGATAAATAAATAAATAGAGATAGACTGAGTGATAGATGGACAGAAAGACAGGCTGAATGATCGACTGACTTGAGTGATAGATAGACTGAGTGATAGAAAGATAGACTGAGTGATAGAAAGATAGACTGAGTGATAGAAAGATAGACTGAGTGATAGAAAGATAGACTGAGTGATAGATATACAGATATAGACTGAGTGATAGATGGATACAGACTGAAGGATAGATGGATAGACAGACTGAAGGATAGATAGATATATAGATGATAGATAGAATGATATGTAGATAGATATATAGATGGATATATAGAGACTAGACTAGACAGACAGACAGACAGACAGACAGACAGACAGACAGACAGACAGATAGATAGATAGATAGATAGATAGATAGATAGATAGATAGATAGATAGATAGATAGATAGAAATACTACAGCGACAGAAGAACATGCAGATAATCAGAAGCTATTGTTGGAACGTGTCTGAACCCATCTGTGTGCTTTAACACTCTTACAGTTACACAGACATAATCACATAGTGGTATAGTATAGCAAAACAACATTCATGATGATGAAATCATATTTCCTGTTGGCAGTGATAGTCTGATTAAAGTGATTTCCTTAGTTGACAGAGAAAGTAGCACAGTATAAAATATTGAGTTACACTTAGACTCTCTGGTAGTAGGCTAGAGATTTTACATCTTAAAACATTAGTGATTTATGAAAGCAGTCCGTTGCACCCAACACTCTCAAGCACTCTGTGTATGAGTTACATTCTGTAGTCGTCAGAATATTTCAATTCAGAGACTCTCACTGTCACTGTGTGTGGAGCTAAAGATGTTGGGATAAATCTATTTTTAAAATCTATTTTTTTATTATTA
>OMKX01026115.1:3660-22120 GCA_900302425.1 Brosme brosme
AATTTATACCACAAACACACACACACACACACACACACACACACACACACACACACACACACACACACACACACACACACACACACACACACACACACACTACTGTATTAGACATACCTTCTGGATTCTCCACAGACTTTCTGTAAAGTTCCAGATAGGAGTTAAAATCAGGCACATGAGCATCTTTCTGCAAGTCAAGCGGAGGATGATACATTTTGTCCTCGATATGGTGAGATCCAGGAATAACCATGGCGAGGAGACAGACTGCTGGCTGGTCTACAGTTCATCTAAGGATGCGCTGCATGAGGGGTAAGTCCGTTGTCACTGTGGATTTGTCCGTCCTCCTGGGGCAATGTAATAACCCTTCAAGGCCCAGCGTATTGAAGGGCCACTGTTTACTGTGGACACACCTTTAATCCGTGGGCTGAGCCTCTTCCAGTCTGCTCAGCTCCAAAACAACCAATGAAGCTCACAGTGTTCGGCACTCCCACTTTTTCATTGGTTGAACAGTCCCTGGTCTGTTGATCACATTATGTTTTTCTCTGCGGAGGAAGGACGTTTGTAGGCAGATAAATGGCTGTGATTCAAAGTGTTGACACGCTGGTAATGGTGTTCCGAGTCAAAATAAAAGATTAACTAAACAGAGAGCTGTAAGAAAACCTCCTGACGAGGCTTCTGTTATTAACTCCCACAAAATATATATACCATCTCTCAATACCAGTCATACCTTGCAATAAATATCAAGATTGGGGCAGATTTGTAATCGTGTAAAATAGATTTCGATTTTCCATTGTTAATGTTGCTTGATGAGGGTCACGTTCATGTATTATTATAATGTATCAATGAAGTAGACTTGTATATAAATACTTCTTGAATGTAGGTAATGCTAGTTGTATCAGTAATGTATATCTATCTCCGTTTTTCTATCAGTGATCCATTGATTGTGCCAGTGACGTTGCACACATTACCAGACCTGAATAATCGAGAACTATCGCATTTGGTATGTTGTTGTCGGCCATTGCAGTCCCGTGTCAGTGTTAGCACGTCGGGACAAAAACTTATCAACATGTTTTTGTCTTCTGCTATTCGATCTGCTGTTTCGCAAACGGTACGGAATCTGTGCTCTACTTATATTATGATAATGACGATAAATATTAAGACTTTTCACCTCCTCCTGTTAGATATAAAGGCTAGGACATCTCACAAGGGCAAGTTGTGCAGGCCGCTATCGTTAGCCAATGTTAGCAAGGAAGCTAGGTTACCTTGCAAGCTGACAAACGCTATGGCAGAATAAAATATAGAGAATATACTTGGAACCACTTTAAATAATTGTGATGACAACAACATGTTGAAATTATAGCCATTTTGAGCTTTGAATGTCCAGTAAAGGTGTATATATTTCGTGGGAGAACAAACATTTTGATTGCATGTAGATATATTTAAAGAACCGCTAACGATGATCAACGATAATGTTGATTATCACTTCATTTTTGGGTTAAGAATATACAAAATCGGTCAATGTGTGAGTGAACTATGTCAGATATTGGCCATGACTTGCACAGCCTTATGTGACCAAACACTACGTAATATACCATGCTACTGGTTCACATAACCATCACATTGAAATCATTAGTATAATGTTAAGGGGGTTTCGACAACCGTCGAAGGATCTATACGGTGTATCTGAACCAATTCATGCTTACCCAAATTTGAAGTGACCATTACACATATGCATGACATTAATAATATACAGTATGCTTTTTTGGTACCGAGTCAGTTACAATGATAACCAAGGGCACCGATCTAAAGGCATTCAATGGTTCTCATTGTCACTGATAGACATTCAATTCAATGTTTCCAATGTTTAGTGTACCATGTTTTAGCCTAATAAGGTAGCCTAAATCGTAATGTAATTTTATATAAATAAATACTTGCAGGTGGAATAAGTAGTTAATTTTCATCTGGTTATATGTAAAGGGGATATAATTATCATATGTTGGATACTGCCACATGTACAGCAAGTTTATGGCAATGAGCTTAAACGTGACGTACTTTCCATGCTAACAGGCGAGGCAGGTCAGAAGTCTGCATCGTTCTGCTGCACGTGCAGGAGCAGGAGGCATCTTTGTGGTAAGTCTGTCTCCCTGCTGAAATGGACAGATTTATATATGGATTTGTATTTAAACTGTCTTCAATCTCTGTGCCATGTGGTCAAGTGTATTGGGTGGTTGTACTGTTTACACTGAAAGGGGTTGCCTCTGACTTTTGTTGTACTAAAAATAGAATAGACTATCTATTTCTGCAGTATTTTCTCAATATTTATTGATCTACTGATCTTGAGATAACACTGTTGTGGAGAATAGTGTGCTTCTAAACTTTCCAATGGCAAATTGATTTCAGTGTATTTATTTTGGTCAGCCTCAAAGGTACTGCTTTCTTAAAGGTACACCAAAGTAGCTCTACAGAGCTGTAAAAGTGTAGTGTCATGGAAAATTGCCATGAGTACGGTCCCTTAATGACACGATGTGTTTGAACTTGTCCCCAAAGGAGACATGCAGATTGTTTTGTCTTTTCCTGAACTCATGTTCACACACGTGTTAGTGTTGAACTTCTTAACAGAAAATTCAAACCAGATTGAGGTCAATAGGACAGTTCATCAATGAAAATTTGCCTTTTCCATTTACTCACAAGGGGGCAGTGTGCAGAGACAGGAAGACCTAAAATACATACATTGCCGGTTATCTGTGGTGAGGGTCTTGTTCATGGTTGGATAGCAGCCCCTGGCCTGCTCAAGCCATACAAATGAGCCTACTTATATTTAATTACAAACTCCAAACCCAGCTGTATACAATATCAACAAACAATATCAAATTCACAAGAAAATGTACAATAAGAAATGTGTGCAAATAAACAATTCTTAACCATGTCCATCTTTCATTTCCAGCACAGGGACACCGTTGACAACAACCCTGATACCCCTTTTGAATTCACTGCGGAGAACAAAAAGGTATGTGGGCTGTAAATGAAGGGCTCTTTAATGTTTTAAATCCAGTTAAGTGTAACTGAAAAGATTGCAGTAGAGTTTAAATTAATATAGAAAGTTATCCGGGTTGTTATGTAAGTCTACATTATTTATCATTTTTTCCAATGTATTTCTCCCCTAGAGAATTGAGGCGATCATCTCTATGTACCCATTGGGCCACAAGCAGGCGGCAACTATTCCAGTTCTGGATCTAGCCCAGAGGCAACATGGATGGCTACCCATCTCCGCCATGAACAAGGTACCGCTGTTCCTAATCAAGTTTCTTGGCTGTCTGGGACATGCTGTTCTTCTATTCCCAGAATCCCATTCAATGTCCATTTCAGCTTAAATAATGCTCCTATACTATAGACAATCACATGGATAGATATGTATTTGCTAAGGTGAGATTAAAACTGGCTTGATTGATTTTATTGGGATTTACGTGTTCAATAATACCATGTCAATAATCAAATCTGTCAAAAATTACTTTATTGGAAAAGGTGGATTCAAAATTCATAGTTTATTTAGGATAGATGGACAAATGGGACTACCATCAGCAATTTCCCGGCCTGGAACAACCAAACCAATGACAAATTACATTTCTGCAATTTTAGTGATTGTCTGAAGCGAGACCCCTCTTTCTTTTTTGAGTAGTCAAGTTATAATTTGAGTGCATGTTTTGGAGCAGGTTGCAGAGGTGCTGGAAGTCGCTCCGATGAGAGTGTATGAGGTGGCGACGTTCTACACCATGTTCCTGCGTCAGCCGGTGGGGAAGTACTTCATCCAGATCTGCACCACCACACCCTGCATGCTCTGCAACTCTGACAGCATCCTAGAGGCCCTCAAAACCAAACTGGGTAAGAGCAGCAGCGGTCCACTTAATCACAATAAGGGCCCCGATAGAAAAGAAAAACACATTGAGGACAGATATGTGTACATTTACAGTTGCATCATCGATCTACTCTTCGGAGCACTTGACAGTTATCTTTAAGCGAAAAGGAATTACACGCCTGGTCTGAATCCAGAAAGATTTGACTAGCAATAATTGTGTCAGTGGTTAACACAGGAAGCTCATGTCAAATCCTATTAAGAGAAAAAAACAACCCATACATACAAATGCTGTGGTGCTTTGTAATTTATTTCCCTGCGCCCTAGGTAATTGAATTCGCTCAACAAAGGATGAAGTGGACTAGCTTTGCTGATGTGACAAATTGTTATTCATCCACAGTGGATTGTCTATTTCTGTTTCAAAACACTACAATGGATTAAAATAAAATGATGGAAGGACTTTCATTGTGTATTAGGGGAGCTGATTCAGGGACTATAAGTGGAATGAGAGAGCCCCACACATGGCCACAATAACAAAGCTTTTAAAGAAAGTACAATTGACAAAACCCTGCAAACATATCTCCACTCTTAAGAATTAAATGTGCCCTGTTCAACTATGATTAGCTTTAAATCAGATACCTTGGTCCATTCATCTGTCCTGATCTCACAATGTTTGCCTTTTGAAAGAATAAAACCCCCCATCAGATTTGACTCTGAAAAGTTTTTGCAATTGTCACATTGCAGTAGGGCTTTGCAAAATGGAAACTGTATTGCCACATGTATCCAATAACCCAGGCATAAATGAACATCCTATCGGCTTAAGAATTCAATACCATCATTTTTTTTTTGTCCACTTCCCATTGAATTTGTGATGTTTTTAAATGAATATTAGCATGATTGGCTTAATTGTAAACCCTCATTTGCAGTGTGATTGGGGACTAAACATGTGGCCTGTGTTTTCAATGTCTTCTCCAGGTATCAAGGTGGGGGAGACTACACCCGACAAGATGTTCACACTGATTGAGGTTGAATGTCTGGGTGCTTGTGTGAACGCTCCCATGGTTCAAATCAATGACAACTACTATGTGAGTATTCCCTGCCTGTAACACTATGGGCTGTGGTCAACCCAACGAGTCGAGGACAAATTAACCAAATAAGGTTCTGCTGAGAAAGCGTTGCCATTTCGATTTCAGTTTAAACACTTTCGGTTGCTATCTTTTTTGCCAAGCAAGTAATAGCTTGAAGCATGTCATATAATGGTTCCTATATCATGTTTGATACTTTTAGATGATCCAATGTGTAGCAACAGCCATTCATTGAATCGGGGTTATGTAGGCTCTCCGTTGTGTGATTTAAGGATTTTGGTCTGGCTTTCTCTATATGCTAATCGGATTCTGATAAAAAGTGATCCAATATAACTAATGGAAGAGTAGAAGCACAGTTGGACTGTAACAAAATAAGCCTAAATGAGATCCCCATGTTCAGATTAACAAAGCTCAGAAGCAATGAGAAATAGGCAAATAGCTAATAAAAACATAAAAATCCTTTTCAAGGATTTGATAACACTACGGTGTAGTATCTTAAGGACCGCTATATCCATGTGTTCACCATCTACCATTGGTTGCTGTCTCTTTCTACATCAATGAAACGGTAGTGGTAGGCTGGGCGATCCAAGTGGCAAACTTTTGGGTTAATTAACCTCCTTACCACAGTGTGGTAGACCATGTCCCGTGGTCACAATACCCCCTTGGTTAAGCCCTGGGGATGGCACAAACGGTTTCCCCACTGCCTCTTTAATTCCCCATTGGCCTGAAGATGCTCCATCCCGGCCAGGGGGCACATTTTGAGACAATAACAAATGTACTCTCATCTAAATATAAGCACTCACAAGAGAGCAGGCACAGTAGCCTTAACTTCTTATTTGTGTGTTGCTTGATTGCAATGTTTTACTTGGGGCAGCGTATTTGCTTCCTTGGCCCCATTGTTCATCAACTATCCATCTTTTTTCTTTGCATCCAGGAGGACCTCACTGCTGAGGACATGGATCACATTATTGACGAACTGAAGGCTGGGAGGGTCCCACCACCTGGGCCAAGGTAATTCCCAACAACAATTTTACCTTCCAATCGATTAAGTTTCCAAAGGAAAATATTTTTGTTTTTCTTATTCACATTCCCATTTTTATTTTTTGTTGCCTCTTAGGAATGGTCGTTTCTCCTGTGAGCCAGCCGGGGGTCTAACTTCTCTGACTGAACCCCCACCAGGGCCAGGTGTTGGTGTGAGAGCAGACCTTTAAACACTGATGAGCAACCAATCCCTAGACTGATATGTTTTATGCTTGCATATGTAAATAAAATATTCATGTATCTGTACTTGGCTCTCTGTGTCACTCAATGAATCAGCATATTACAATAATATAAAGAGGTCTGCGCTTTCAACCCTAAATTTTCGAAATGCTACATGTGATGCAGCATTGCATTACAATGCAATGCACATGTATTTACCATTTGCATTCTCAACGCCAGGCCGGAGCAGCCCGCTTATTACAACTGAACTGCTTGTCATTTTCATCCCACCCCTGGTTTATTCGTGTCTAGTCGATGCCCCTCCCCCACCCCGATTACCTCTTGTGATTTCAAGCTTGTTCTGCAACAAAAATATAATGAAGCGCATGCGCAAAGCAACCGCCGCTGGTGAAAATGTCACTGCGCCACCAACACAAAAATGCCCGGCTGAATGTATGCTAAATATCAGGCTGTATTTCAGTGGTCGGCGTTGTATTGAAGCTATTAGCCGTGTTTAAAAAATAGAATTAGATGTCAAAAACATGTTTTATATTGCTTACACGCGTGATAACGTTCCTACTGGCCGGAGCAGCGGAAAAGATGACGTCAATTGCTTATTTACAACCTCGTTCCAACGAGGTATTTAACTACAAACTAGTCAGAAACGACATTCTACAAGTCATGGTTAAATGGAACATAGTATGTCACTATAACAGTTCGACATGTAATAACCACAATTGGAGTTAAATTGTGAGACATACCCATCTACATCCCGCAGACGAGGTCCTTATAAGCTAGATGAGGCTCAAACTACCATGTGACTCCTCTCGACCAATGAAAACGCCGGTTGCATGTTTTGCTAGGCTTTTCTTGGAGACGACGGACGACGATCGACTGGGATGTTTTCAAACCAGCAATGAACGTCATACAGCCGTAGGGTACGGTTAACGTCCAGTATTTAGAATATATTAGTTTGTATTGCGTACTATACATTTATTGTCGAATCCGAATGAGTTGGCGGAAGCGCATGAATCATTTTAAAGGTAAGAATGAAATCAAGACTTGTTACTTGCTGGGCTCGGATCATAAGAGGAATCCCAGTTAGCCATCTGGCTAGTTTTACAGCGACCAAGCTAACGTTAGCGAGCTAACTTTGACGTAAACTGCGTGCAAAAATGCAATGTTGTGTGTTTGCGTGGGCTTGGTTTAGTTTTGTGCCACGTGCGTTATACACATCGGATGATCTTCGTTTCAATGTGACCTATCGATTTTAACTCATGAACGTCTACCCGTTTGTTTAAATACGCGAGGATATAGGAACACTTTGAAACGTGCGCCGCCAAATGTCGACAGCAGAGTGAACTGGGTAGCCTCAGTCAGTGGGCTATGTAGGCTTGGAAACACTACATAAGAACCTGCTAGCTAGCTGCGTTAGCCGCTGGGGTGGGGGTCCTTGTGAGGGGCTGCAGTGGGCTTTTGTTTCGGGCTGTTTTGTTCTCTTGTGAAATATGCCAAATGAACGTTTCACATGATTTGGACTGTTGGTCATTGAATGCAGCTCGTTTATCCTCAGAAATACGTGTTAAACGTTATTCCACGACATAACGATACCGCTAGCGCCTTGTGTTTGCGAATGCAAGCGATAGCTCACGTTTACTGAGAATTTTAGCGCTCAGTAAATCATACCGCTGGCTCTAGACATGGCAGGCAGGCACGGAGAAAATCTAATCTTAGTTATTATTGATCGTAACCCATCGTTAATTTGTTATACATATAGAAAGCATAACACGACGCACTGTGGATCAAGAAATGCTATGGTTAACTTTTGCTTTCATGTAGGAGAGTAATGCTTTAGCGCGACCTTCTTGGGGGTGTGTTACTGATACAAAGCTGTCTGTTTTACATGGCCGTCTGTTCAGTCACCACTCCAAACGTAACCTGACCGGTTTAACGTAGATCTTTCGATTATGCAGGCGGTTTTTTCCAAAGGGGAATAATTAAACGAAACTATATCAATATAAAATATAGTGTACCCATAATAAATCTGTGATGAAAGCACGAATCCTTATTTATCAATCGCCATTTAACGTCATTCATGGAACAAGTGGAATATCTATGGCCAGGACCAACTGAAAATGTAACTCATTTGCAGCATTTCATAATGTTATAATCTACATATCAGTAATGCTCATAATATCTTAGTGTTGCTTAAAAGGGCAGCATTCCTGTATTCTCAAATTCAAATGAAAAGTAGAGCGTCGGACAAGGGAATTGTATTGTCAGTAGGATTGGCCAAATACCAAAAAACATCTGCATTACAACTTGTAAGTGGCAACATGGCCTTCCCTATTCGGTTCATATTCTGGGCTCAATTAATATCTAGTATTTGAACGTTTCTTTGTTTGAGAAGTACTGTATTTTTTAATGCTCACGTTTTTGCATTTGATAACTCCTGCTCCATGAAAAGCTGCTTCTTTCCTCTTGTATTAGTGGCTACTAGGGACAATTTACTTCTGACATGTGTGTTTACAAACCACATTTGGTAGCATCAATTAGTACTTTGCAAGTGCAAGCCCTCTTCTGAGAGATCATTGGCATTAGCCCCGTCACGTCTATGCATTTTTATATTGACGTACTCCATAAGGAAATTAATATTGAGGGCTAACTGGCTAACGTCCATATTCTTTCTTTTATTTGCTGAGATTGCACCATTCCATCAGTGTGTTGTCAGGAATAATCAATGAGAAAGCAGACCAGTATAATCTGTCTATTAATGGGGAGATGGACATATGGTTAATTATATATGTGGTAAATTAAACTGGTTATTACGCTTTCTTTAGTATTAGGTGCAGTGGGTATCCATTGTCAAATTATTGCAACCATATAACTTGCTACTCATACCATCAGTCTATTCATCTTTTTACAGATTGGTTTAGTAAAAGCAAATCCGGGGATGTAAACAAGCCCTGCTTATGCTGGTAGCCTCCCAAACTGAAATCTGCCTCGCAACGGCTTAACACAGATGATCTGGGAAAAAGTATTTTCGATGACCAAAGCAACCGGAAGGCTCTGACTTGCTTTGCTCTCTTTTTGGACAACTATGGAAGTCTGCCGCACAGAAAGTGTTGATTTACTGACAGCTAGATATTTGTGTCGTATTTTTTTTATTTTTTATTTTGGACGATGCATGCATAAAAGTATATGACTAACAAGTCATGTCCTAAACTAGCACAAATCACCTTTGGATCTTTCTTTCTGAAACTAACCTTTTCTCAATGACTGTGTATCCCTTCTTATGCAGAATAATACGAGGGCCATGGTGTTCCTCCGAACATTATCTTTTGTACTTGACAAGAGGATCAGGCTTTATAATGTGTTGTTGAGAAGCATGTGCAGGCATGCTACTCATCTCAGTCTATGTTTGTATTGGACAAAGAGTGACCGGGTAATGCCTGCCTTAATAAAATGAGCAGCACAACTGCATCTCTCAGATGCCCTGAATTCTGATGGCTGCTAATGAGGTTCTACTACAGTTTACTAGACTGCATCATGCATCAAGTTCCTCTTTTTCATGCTGCATCTTTTTATGATCCGGGGAAACCCCTCCAAACAGTAACGGTTTCGTATTATTACTTTACACAGCCTGATTGACATGCTCTTCCAGTACCAAATGGAGTGTGTGTGTGGGTGATGATGACACCTCACCCACATTGGTTGCACATTGAAGCCATACAGTTGTCCATTCAATTTAAGGCTGGTATGATGTAGCTCTGGACTTGCATGACTTGAATTCGTGTACATCAATGTATTGGCAGGAAAGCTCTTATCTAATTGAGTAGCACCAATGGCAATTTAATTATTTCTGAGCTCGCAGCACATTATAATTAAAAAAATCAAACAGTCTATAGGTTTACACATTAGTAGTAACCAATACCACGCTCCATTCGCCTCCAAACCAGCAGTATGAAACGTTAAATCCTATATCCTCTATCAGGGAATTGTAAATGCCGTTCATGGCTACGTGAGAGAAGAGTTAATTATAAACATTATGGGTTGGTTACGTTGAATTATCCTGTAAAATATTCTTTCTTCATAAACAATAAGAGTTGTACCGATACCAGTATCGGAAATTCCTTCAATACTGCCTAAAATGCAGTATCGGGTATCGGCGAGTACGCAAGTCTATGCTCTGACCCAATACCATCACATGGCTACCTCATTTATTACACAGGCAAAGAACATCACAAGCACGTGCAGTGAGTGTTATGCTGTATTCGTTATTGGTTGGAGTGGGGAAGTCGGAAGTGGAAAACTCGTCAACTCCGACCTACGTTCGAGCTACCAAGCCGTAAAAACATGGATGCTCACGCTAAATTACAAGAGTAGAAATGTATTATTATAATTATAAATGTAAATTATCTAGTTTGACTAAAAAATAACTTATCTTTCAGACAAACTAGATAATAAAATAACGTTATATATTCATTCTCTGTACATTTAAGTACATTCAATTTTTATCATTTAGCAGAGGCTTTTATCCAAAGCGACTTACAATTAGTACATTTTGTCGACAGCAAGTGAACCGACTATACATTCCTGTCATCGTAAGAGAACCCTTCAATAAGAACAAGTGCCATTAGTAGTTACAATGCTAGATGCTGTATGTGTTTGTTCGTGTTTTACAAAGGGTTTAACCTGAGCCAGGCCATACAACAATGATAGCAATCATATCAAATCATTACAGGGTCCATACAAAAAAAATGCGTACTCGTATCGGCCGATACTCAAGTTCAGGTATTGGAATCGATATCGGGAAGGAAAAAATGGTATCGGAACATCTCTATAAACAATTCCCGTTCTTCAGAGCTGCTAAACCAATCTGCAGAAACCATTTCATTCAGTTTGTGAAACATAGCAATATGAATTGAAGCATCCCCTTTTTTTTTTAAATGGTTTGAAAAAAAAAGTAATGGCTATAGTGTTACCAGTTAGGAAGCCATGCTGCTTGAGAGGAAATCTGTATTGTTTACTTTTTACTGTGTAAATATGTCACATCGTTTTTCTGAGTTCAAAGTAAAAATGCATAAAGCATGACTTAACAGGAAAGAATCTGTAAAGCATCAGTGTATGTGTAGATGTTATTAACAATCAAAAAGATTTTTCCATCCACCGAATGTGTGCAATTATTTTCATGTGGCCTGGACAAAGGCGTCTTGCATTTTCTAACTGCTCCCGTTTGTATTCACGATGACCTTCCATCTGCATGGTATTATTTTGAATGGCAGTTGTCTGACCCCCTGTTGCTGCTGAATGTAAAACGAGCAAAGCAAGAGTGTTCAAGTCCCGTGCTAGGGGCATGATAATTAATGAGGACTTGAAGTCCCTTTTTGTGAATGAGCAGCTTGGAGAAATGCCGTTACTTAATGAAAAAGGAGAAACCTGTGAACAATGGGCTGCACTTCTGCATTCTTTTTCGCTCCAAGTTTACTGATGGCAAAGTCTAGCCATTTCCTGTTTAGTTTTGGATTTGTTTCTTCTTAAATTACCATACTCGACAACCTTCTCCAACACAACTTGAGAGAAGATTTCAGCAGTAGTGTTCATGGGCCCTGATTCCTTCGCTAGTGTTGCTTCATGTGATTTTACTCTTAACTACGATACACTCCAATAAAAAGGTTACATTTATGTTTTGTTGTCTGCGTTTTCCATCGTGGTTTTATTTTGCAATGTGTGCCTGACACTGAACGTTACAGCAGCATCATCCTTGCAAGGCCCTCTGGCTCAGCATGGAGTGCCACATGGGCGGCCACACGCGGTGTGTGTGATACCATCTCCATGTCACCACCCTCGATAAGCTGTGACAGGTGTAGAGGGAGCAAGTTGAATGCCACAACCGGAGTCGACACAACAGTTCCCAGTTTTACTCATGAACTTCACATTTGACTGCAGCTAGTTGGTCCTACAGAAACCCAATATGTTTAGGGACATCCTGTAGTAGTAGTAGTAGTAGTGAAAACACTGTGGTAGTAAAAACCTTGTGGCGGTACTCGTCTTGATTGCTTGACTCTCTTAAAGCTTTGTCCTGGGTTTTTATTTCAGTTGGGTGACCTTGTGTTTGAAGTTCGGCAAGGAGTATAAATGTAACTGAACATTCATTTTGATTACTCCCTAATATGACGTGTACAAAGCAGGCTGTTGTTCGTAGTGTTGCTCTTCTTGTTACACTAAATGTTTGCCGCCGTCTGCTTTTTGAAGGGGACAGTGTTCTGCCGGTCATGCTGTTCACGTGAGTGCTGGAGTTGTAATCTGAGGCCAGTCGTGTGTAGAAGAAGACCAATGCCTAGGTCCCAACCTTTGCTCCAATCCCCACCCCCTCCCCTGGCTTCCCACTCCCTCCCCTCCTTTTGTAGCCCATAATCGCAAGTAAAGACTCCATTGTTCTGGTCCGGTGCTTGGGTATCTGATCATTAACCTACTTTTAAAGCGGGTTGCGGTAGACTTCTTACGGTTCACACAGCCTCTCGTCTTCTGGGCTAGCTCAACGGTTGCTGCAGTGTGTCACGGCCCGGACAGAGCCAGAGGATTGGGCTGCTGTTGTAGTTAACCCTATCTGCGGCTCCTTGCACGAATACTGGGGGCTGATTTTAGTGTGGCTTTTGATGTTTGTGTGGGGCCCCTGGCAAGGGGACTGGGGCTCATAGTTTTTATTTATTTTTTACGGGGTATTTCAGTTTTATGGGATGCTTTTAAGTGATTGATTGAGACTGGGCCACAGCACTCTTATGTAAGAATACACATTTAGGCCACATCAAAGTGCATTATGTCTGACTCTTAAAAGGGCTTAACGCTTGGGATTATTATAAATTATACTGGAGAATGTGGTGTGGTGGATTGACTTAACTTTTGGCCATTAATAAATAAGCTGTCTTCATGTTGGAGTCCGGTTAAAAACATAAACAAGTGAAAAATTTGTAGTCTTTAAAAAAAAAAAAAACGTTTTGTAACCTATTTTTCTTATTGACCCATTGCTCATAAAGAGTGTACCTCTTCGTGCTTTTAATGATGCTTGCATGTCAAAATGTTTTGTTGGGACAACCAGCAGGTCCTGCTGATTGCTGTCCGGAGATTGCCTGTCCGGCCCTGAAGGGGGGGCCAGTCGGGCCTGTGTCTTGGGACTAATGTAGGAGCCTGGGGTAGGAGAAGTGGTGCTTAGAACCGCCATGTATACCACTCTAGCCAAATGGCTTGGTTTGTTTATGCATCCTGGCGACTGACTGGCACACTGGCCAGACATGCTGGTGGATGGGGCTGTGCTCCAGTCCGTCTGGAGGTCACTCTGGCAAGAGGGGAACAGATGCCTCCGGGACAATGGTGTCACTCTGTTATGTTTTTGGCGTCTGCAAATTATGGCTTTATTGCATCATGGCCTGACATTTCTATGATGGGCAGGGTATCGGCAAGGAGACGTGTATTTTGGTCTTGGTTATGGAGGGCAGTTGGTGATTACACCGAACAAGGCAGACAGTCATTTTTTATGTTTCTCTACTGCTGGCGAGCATTGTCTTGCTATATAATGGATTCTTTTAGATAATTCTTGATCTTTCTAATCCACATTTAAACTCTTAGTGCCATCTCGTTGCTTTGGATTTCACAATCCTTCCTTGCTATTATGTAATTTTTCCTAAAACGTCTGTTAAGCAGTGAGGCCTGAGGAAGTAAACAAAGGCCTGTGCATGCACCCTGCCTTCTTACACACACATTGGCCACACTGTTTTACACGGATGGCTTAACAAATGAATATGATCGGCTAGTTCCTAGTTGGGTTTCCTTCTTCACACCACTGCCCTGGCAAGGCTCTGTTGTTCAGATGTGCTTTTTGAAAACAATTAAAGTCCACTGCATAAAAGGTGATTGTTTTTCGGCTGTTTGCTTGGACTGCTTGTAAGCTTTTGAAAGCGTTTCTTCTGGGAGTAAGATATGAAATGTGTCACAAAGTCCTTGTTATTTTATTCTCTAATGCCACAATGGACAGCTAGCCCAGCTGCTTTCTCCTTACTGCTATTGGCACCTAGTCCACACTGTTTCTTAAGGGATATTGACCACATGCTCTAGCATAAGAGCCCCCTCCCCACCATTTGCCCACAGGAAAATAACCGGAGTAGACAGCCCCTGGCACACTACATGAATGTGACATGCATGCTCTTGCAGCCGTGTGTGAGAGAATGTAGAGATCCAGAGATGGCTCAGCTTCTCCGCTGGGTATTATTGTCTGTGTGCCCCCATCTCCTGCTGTCTAAGGAATCAGGCCTTGGCTCCTGGCTTTGTCCTGCTCCTCATTAGGGGGGTTGTGCTGGAGGCGTGGTGGTGTCTGAGGAGGAGGAGGAGACAGAGGCTGGGAGTGAGAGCGCAGCTGAAAGCAACCCCCTCCACCCGTCTCTCGCCTCCCTTCCACTCCCCGTCATTTAGCTTGACAGCGCGCAGGGCTGTGCACACGTGATCTGCTGTTTAGTGTCGCAGCCAGCGTAGCCAGTCTCTTTGAGCGCATTACACAATCTGCTCTCCTTCCCTTTTGTAAAGCGCGGCCAGGCTCTGGCCGAACCCTGCCGGTTCACACAGATGATTCTCAGTAATAGCAGTTTAAGTTCATAACTACCCATTATAAAATCACATGTAATGCATCTCATGACATTAAAGTAGCAATGTGTAAGTTTGTGTTCTGTCCACTCTAACTGGCTGTGTAACTGTGTGACGCAAAATAGCGTAGCTCGGCTGAGCTTGGGTGACGTGAGTGGGAGGTTTTGGGAGTGTCGATAGTAAGAATCTTGTAAACAAAGAGAGGTAAGGGCTGGCCAGCTTTTGTGTTTGTAGAATTATGTTAAATGATTTTATTTATAACATTGAAATCACTGTGGATTTGCATTGACTACATATATTTCCAGGTTATTTTGAGCTTCAAGCTAGGTGAAATGTTACTCATTGAGACTTGAATAAACCTGTTGCATAATGGTAATAAAGTGATTTATTACGTTTGAGGCCTGATGTGTGTTTTGGGATATAATCCGTATAAGCCACAGTCTGGTATTGTGTGTTGTAGGAGGTTTCATAATTTCCTGTAGCCCAATACCTTTGATGGGATTCATTACATTCTTTGAAATTCTCTGCTGCTCTAGTGCTCAGCTTTTCTGCCTTGTGGCCCTTACCGTGCAGATTTCGTGGGGGTCGAGCGTAGGCTGCATTTAAGTCAACCAAATTATTCTTTGGTCAACTACAGCCCTTCAGAAATCATGGAGGATTGACAAAAAGAAAATTGTGCTAGTTTTATCATCAGAAAGAGTGTCTACTTATGTGATTGAGTAAAACGTCAATTCAATAAGACATAACACATCATTTTTGATGATGCACACAACATTGCACTATTTTGAACTATGGAACGATAGTTAGCTAGATGGAGAGGCAGACCGCTGCTGACAGTATCGCTACATTTCACCACGATAGCTCGTCTATTTGGAATATCACAATTTGCATGCGGACAGCTCACCAATGACGATGTTTAGAACGATCTTCTGTAGAACGGCAGCTATCTGTTGGTCGAACACACAGGCCAGGTGAGTTTGCCGGAGGCTGCTCTCATTTTCGGTCAACGCTCCCCCTTTTTGCAATGCTTCACTAGAAACGGGCGTAGCTTTCTTAGCTTTTCTAAGGGGATGTCAGACTCAGCGCAGACAGCCACAAAGTCCTGAATAAATTCTCGTCTTGAATCTGCGGATGCGCTTGCACTAGTAATGGTCGTTTGAGGAGGTATGCTCTGGCTAACACGGTACTTTTCCTTGTTGTTCACATGGGCTTTAGACTTTGGTCATCACATATTTTTACGGGTCCAATCAATAGTATGTTGACAGAATTTGCAAAACAGTTTATCCCCTGACTCATAATAGCCACAGTATTGCTCTGGTCCCCCCCGTTCTCCCTCTCAAAACACCACGATCGAAAATGGAATTATGTATATATGCCTACTCGTCTGTAATGTTACAATTATTAAATCATTTAGGTTACTACAATAATCAGGCCTACTTTTGATTATCTTTTTATAAATTCCAGCCAAATTATTGAAAATTTTGCAAATTCTGCAATGTTCCACATTTTACAGTTGATTCCATTTCTAGTAACGCGGAAATCATAGGGCCCTAGTTTTATTTATGTTTGAGTTACAGGTATCATTGCCCTTAACTGCAATGTCATGAAACGTGCACTAGCTTGCTAGCGGTCTGCGCACATTATTACAAGATGACTAAAACAAAGCATGCTAACCTGTTCACTAGGGATCTTCTTAGCACTATAATAACATTGGGGACCAGGTGTATTTTCCAATTTAAATTAATCAGTATTTTGTAGAGCCATCAAGTGTTCAAACAAAGTATTACAATAATTTGGCTTACATCTGATTTGCATGTGAACAAAAAATTTAAACACATCATACGAAAACCATTAATCAATAAGGCCTATAGTTAAAGTTGTAAAGCAAAACACTTTCATGTAAATAAATGTCTGTTAAGTCACTAGCTGAATGAGGTACACAGAGGCGACACTGTTTGAATCTCTGGGAAAAATACTTATCACAAAAGATGTCGCCGAAGATAACCAAACGGAAATCTTCGAGATCACACCTTTAACCAATTTCTATCTGAACTAAATCAACGCCACAAAGGTAAAATTAAAGCATGTAGTGACGCCACGCCTGTGATGTAATAAATTAAGATTAATGTATTTTATTGCGTTGTGCTATAAAAAATCAGGGCTTTATAATGCATGTATGGGCATCTATTGTGTCTTGAGCCATGGCAAACTACAGTTCCTGGGCTGTCTTCTGGGATGTGTGTCAGGCTGGCTGCTATTCTTAGCACCTCTTCCTCCTCGTCCCATCCTGCACTCTGGCTCAGCTTACCGTCCTTTTTATGTGCGCCTTTGTGTATGTGTGCGTGGCTGCTTGCTTGCATGCTTCCATCCACTAAAGTGGATCCATCCACTCACTTACATAAGCAACGCCACCACCATAACCGGTTACTGGCCCAGGACACATGTGGTACTCTGCTCTCTTTTTAATGGCTATGTTCCAGCACTGATGACTGGGGCGGAGTTTGTTACTGTATTCAGTACTAAACATAGAGTATAGCAACACGTTAGTTGTGTAGTCATCATCATTCATCTTTTAGACTTGCCTGCGTTTTACAAAAAAGGAAGGGAGATGGATGCAATCGAATTGACCAGTGGTCATCCTCAATAGCATTATTACTTCTTAGTGGAGGAGGTTCAGCCATGAACTTCAATTCAAACTGCTGCATGTCGTGCTATTTTTTAATCATTGCCTCCACATCCACTCCGAATGGGATCTTTCAAAATACAGAAGGGGATCCAAGCAAATGGTCCCTGTGATCTGGGAGGTCGAGAACTGCCACCCCCACTGAACTGTGAATTATTTACACTGTTGTGGATGTGCAGACGGAGACACCATTGTTAATCTGGCTGTCCTGAAGTCTGTGTGCATCCTGTCAAATCTCCTGCTGCTTGGCATTCCTAAATCTCCCCGCTACTGCCAGTTCACATCATTTGGCTTGAGATTGGCCATTGCCGCCCCTTGTGGCTGTGTTTGTGGCCGTCTCTAAACTCCCTTTCAAAGCAAAGCCCATGACTTTTAGGTCGCTTTTGGAATTGGGAATCATGCTGTGATGTTGCTACATGTGCCAACATTTTGGACTATATAAAAATCTAATAAATATAAAAAATGATTGGTCATTAGAATTAATATCCGCACACTGCATTGCCACTGTATAAAGTATGTGTGACTAGCCGATCCCATCGTTGTCAATTGTATGGCATTTTCTGTGAGAGGACGGCCTGATTTGGACGAGGTTAGCTGTAGTGCAGAGGCACCGCCCTAGTGGCCAATACCCAAATACCTCTGTAATTACAGTCTCCCTATTTTCCACACAGATTTGGAGTCACATCAGCATATTTTTCTTTTCAGTTCAATACACCCCCTTCACTACACTTTTGCTTATTATTAGCATGGTCACCACCAAAGGCTACCCAAAGACGCACCTAATGCTTGCTAAGGATTAAGGCCAGCTGCTTATTTAAATTGTTAATGGTAATAACATTGAGTTGCTTCGATGTGTGTGTGTGTGTGTGTGTGTGTGTGTGTGTGTGTGTGTGTGTGTGTGTGTGTGTGTGTGTGTGTGCAGCGCTTTGTATCCACTCCCTGCAGGCATTGTGGGCATGCCATCAGTTATTTTCTCTCATATGCATGCTAGCTTTCATTTGAGAACCA
>OMKX01026462.1:1810-12076 GCA_900302425.1 Brosme brosme
ATACTTGCTGCAAAGGTCATACTGAAATTAAGCACGCAAAGCTGGATGTTCACCTTGCTTTCATAATGCTGACTGGTTGAGGCCCCAAGCTTCCAAGAGGTACATTAGCCTCGTTTTCAGAACATGATGACTTGTCAATTTCATCCTCATCAAGTTTAACAACCTTCAATACGGGAAAAAGAATAAAAGTTGTTTTTTAAACAGTATAATATTTTGAGCCATGAGTCTTGTGTATTCATCCATTCGGGTATAACGTTAACATATAATTAAATGACTTACGGTTTTCTCGCAAATAAAGATAGTTCGGTGGCCAGAACACCAAGACGATACTACGGAATCTTCTCCACAGATCTTCAATATCTGAAGTTCTTCCTACAATTCAAAACATAAATGTCATGAATGATTGTAAAGGACAACATGGAACTAGAAAACCTAATGTACGAACAAATGAGCTACCATACCTCATAGGGCTTTGATTCCTCTGGTAGGTCATTTTGAAGTGACCTGAAAGAGGATGCGATTAAGAGTATGCATTATCATTAAATGATCGATACGTGTTAATGAGCGCTACACGACACGCTGATTATAGCATTCAGCTGTATTTTGATTTAGGACGATGTCTTATGAATTGGATCATCAATACTCACCGAAGAATAGAAGAAAATGTCCTAGCTTTGGTGATGACCGCGGACATTTCTGGAGAACAGTTATAGTTGTTGTAACAGAATGGATGCAAAACAATAAATTCAAACCTCTTGTTTATAAGAAGATTCCTAGAAGTTCCGATTTTGACAGTCGCGCGCTAAATCTACGCGACGTGATGAGGTCATCGCCGTACGTCACATCATCAAAATAAACCATTACATTTCACCAAATTTAGAAAAAAATGCCAGAATGAAAGAATATCGATCGTGTCAACTATAACTTTTTATCCATCTACATATTTTAAAACTACAATAATATAGATATGTGTGTATATAGTTATCTGGAAAGTAGTTCGGTCAGTTGTCATCTGCACATCGTCAGAGAGAAAATAGTTCGAGTGTAATAGTGTCATATTTCTTTGAGAGTGTGCCTTTTCTACAATATATATTTTTATTTAGATATTCTCATAAACAATGATTATTTCTACACGCTGTATCGTTGTACCAAATGTATGGGAATGTGTTTTGGTTCTTGTCGGAACTCGGAAGTGGTTACTTTTACAGCGGAGGCATATATCCTGTGGGTTATTTTCATAGCTTCCTTTTCACTGTGGCCGCCATAGCGTGTGGAACGTGTTGTACCGGCGAGCCGAAAATATAAACTAAATATGGTGAGAATATACACTATTGGGTATTTAAAATATATGTATTACGAGTCGTTTGTTTCTGTTCTTGATCCATACTGAATAATGTGTCCATTTCGCTCCCTAAGATCTATGTTAGGATTGTTGAGACGAGAGTAAGATATGCTATCAAAGCTAGCACAGGAGGCCATTTTGGAACTTTGCTTTACACGTGTGTTGCATTCTGTAATGTTAAGCCATCGAAAAGACAACCCAATGTGCATTTATCTGAAATGGTTAGCACGTTCAAAACGTAATTTAAGTAGAAGTACGCCAGCAAGTTGTCAACCAGTAACGTAAAACCCATATGCAACGTGGCTCACTGCGTGTGCTGTGTGCATGCTATTTGGCAAGCAAAGAAGCGGTATAGGTGGCTTCTGTCATATAATGTTGGGCAGTGAGCAATTTAAGTTCAATTAATGTGTTACGGTTTATGTTGGATGTAACCGTAGGTGTCTCTCCCCGTTTTACGAGCGCATGTCTTTCAAATCGGCACATTTCCCGTAAATATCTTAAACTACATGTGTGGCCTACTAGCTTAAATGTGGCAAAACTGTTAACAATATTACAACTTTCTGACCTCGTAGGCGTGTACCCGTCCCTTGATCTCGGTTTACTCCGAGAAAGGAGAATCTTCGGGCAAGAATGTCGTCATGCCAGCCGTGTTCAAGGCTCCCATTAGGCCCGATATTGTGAACTTTGTGCATACCAACATGCGAAAGAACAACCGTCAGCCTTATGCAGTCAGCAAACTGGCCGGTAAGCAACCTTTTTGAATTACTTGTGGAACACTATTATACTTAACTTTCGGTAGTTAAATGAGATTTCCCACTTGTGTTATCCAGGACACCAGACGAGTGCCGAGTCCTGGGGAACAGGAAGAGCTGTTGCCCGTATTCCACGTGTGAGGGGAGGTGGTACCCACCGTTCCGGCCAGGGAGCCTTCGGAAATGTATCTTTTTGTCCAGACTTGTGGCTCATAAGTAACCGTGGCACTCATGGTGGTACACACTTGCCATGATGGTGTAATTTGCGTCTTACACTGTGCCAGTGACAGGTGCCTACTGTCTAATATTGGCACAGAGGGCTGACGAAAAACGACTCTGAGCAGGCTGGGTCTATGTTGCTGCATTCCAGTGGGTATATTTCTGCCGTTCATAGCCTTGACTGCTTGTGTAGATGTGTCGCGGAGGTCGTATGTTTGCGCCCACCAAGACTTGGCGCCGCTGGCACCGCAGGATCAACACCAACCAGAAGCGTTATGCCATCTGCTCCGCACTGGCCGCATCTGCTCTGCCCGCCCTTGTCATGTCCAAAGGTGAGTCTCCTATTGTGCTCCTCACAAGCCTTTCAATTTTGCTGCTTAAAGTAATGCAAAGTTAAAGCTATGAAGTACAGCCAGTTACATTCTGACTGTTGTAATGTGAAAGCCCATGGCTTATTTATGTGTATAGAGAATTTACAGAAAGTCTATCATTCCTTCAGGACACCGCATTGAGGAGATCCCTGAGGTCCCACTGGTGGTTGATGACAAAGTCGAGGGATACAAGAAGACCAAGGAGGCAGTGCTTCTGCTGAAGAAGCTGAAGGCCTGGAACGACATCAAAAAAGTAATTCATAACACCTTTTAGGCTAAATATTATGGTTGTTGGAGGCTCAGCTTGGACTGTCATTTTATTCTTTGTTTGCTAAATATGGTTACATCTTTTGCATTAGGTATACGCCTCCCAACGCATGCGTGCCGGTAAGGGTAAGATGAGGAATCGTAGACGTATCCAGCGCAAAGGACCGTGCATCATCTACAACCAAGACGCCGGTGTCACCAAAGCCTTCAGAAATATACCAGGTTTGAATTTCTTGTGTAAATTCCGTGACAATTCCGCAAGGTATTGAAATAGTGTGGGCGTTTATTTAGTTGTTTTAGGCTATGAGGCTGTTTTACTGTGTTTGCTACAGTCTGTTTACAACGTGTGCTCTTCTCAACAGGCATCACACTGCAGAACGTTAACAAACTGAACCTCCTGAGGCTCGCCCCTGGTGGTCACGTCGGGCGCTTCTGCATCTGGACCGAGAGTGCATTCCGCAAGCTGGACCAGCTGTACGGCACCGGGCGCAAGACCTCCACCATCAAGATTAACTACAAGTGGGTTGAAATTCAGTTTCTCGTGAACAGTTTCTCATTGGTATTGCGGTGATGATCTTTCACTTCGGTCCGTGTTGTTGAAACAAACTGATAATAGCAGAAGTTCTGAGTGCCTATCCCACATTTGTTCTGTGTAATAATACAAATATTGGGACGCCATTGCTGAACTTGCTCTATTTGTATCAGTCTGCCAGTGCACAAGATGACCAACTCGGACTTGAGCAGAATCCTGAAGAGTGAGGAGATCCAGAAGGCACTAAGTGCACCAAAGTAAGCACTGGCTTCATCTCCTAATCCATACCGCTACAGCTATCTGCAGTTGAACATAATTGCTCACACACACTGTGCTCCTCTTTTGTAATGCAGCAAGAAGATCAACCGCAGAGTCCTGAAGAAGAATCCTCTGAAGAACCTGAAGATCATGATGAAACTCAACCCCTACTCCAAGACGGCGCGGCGCCGTGCCATCCTCCAGCACGACCCCACCGTGAGTACCCCGCATCTGACGCCAGCACGAAGACCAGGCTAGTGAGGGGCCACTCTGTTCTCACTTTGTTTTGCTCTTCTCCTTAGATCAAGGCGAAGAACCTGAAGCCCAAGAAGAGGCCGGCCAAGAAGACCAAGAAGGTCGCCGCGGCCCCCGCCCCGGCCCCGACAACGGCATAAATCTGAGTTCATACAGGCTGTTGGGTGCAATGAGGGTTCCAAATAAAACGTCTGTCGTAAACACGTTGTCTGATTCATGTTTTTAATGACAAGGTTTAGGCACAATTTCACAAAGTAATGAGTAGATGCCAACAGCACATACAAAGCAACAACAAAACGTAACTCTTAGAAAAAATGGCTTTGAGACGGGCTTGATAAATACTTGAATCTTAATTGGCATTTAAATGTTAATCACAAATACACTTTTTAATTTAGCTGGTAAAAAATCATCAAATCCTCGCCCGTACAAACGTGCTTTGGGGTGTGGAGTGCAGCAGCACGGCTGGGGGGGGTCAGGTTGGATGTGGTTTGCAGGAGGACATCGCCTCGTTACACCCCCGCACTGTGGGTGGGGGTCACGGGCTGATTCAGACCGATGGTGTCGCACAACCATGCAGCGAAGTCCACCTCCTCCACTTCAGACTCCTTGATGAAAGGGTGAACCTGGAATGAGATGAAGTCATTAGTTAGGATGGGGGCGGGTTCTCTAAATGTATTGATGCATGGAAAGCACTTGCCATCAATTGTTTCAGGTCCGCTCGTTCTGCTGGATTCTTTATCAGGCTGAAGAAAAGTAAAACAATGTTTAGACAAATGAGGCTGCATGGGTTATAATTGTGGTGTTTGGTACAATGGCCACTAGGTGGTAGGTTTTCTAGCAAATGGGTTTTAGATTGCTACACCATTTGCAAGAGACCAGTAGTCAAATATGTACATGGGCAACGGCACATAGCCGCTTTAACTCTTAAGACATTTACACTTGACGGGTAAATCAGAAAAATGACAACGCATACCATTTATTTACAAAGTCCTGGAACTCAGGGCCGAATACCCCGGGCAGTTTAGGTGGAGGCTGTGAACAAGATGTTCCAATCATCAATGAACAACAAAACACGAGCAGTTAATATCTTATTTCCAACTGCAGTGCGAAATAACAAGGGCCTTCGACTCACCTCGTTCACTATGTAGTCGAGCAGCTCAAAAATAGCCATGGGAGGTCTGCTCTCTGGGCCATGTGCTTACGAACGAAGAGGAAACACTTGATATAATATTCATTGGTGTATTACACAGGGATCATAAAGCTGTAAATATCATAGTTCAGTATGAAGAAATATAAAGGAAAATGTTATCACAGAAAATATGAGATCCCTTTAGTCAGCAGTCCATACTATAATTACCAAAGCTTACATAACTTTTGACAAGTGAGCTTAGTCAATATCCCATAATACTCACAGTTGCCTGATCGTCCAGGAGGCCTGGGTCTGGCAGAGCATTCTCCAGCGGTGGCTTCACCCTCCACTGGACAGCCAAAGATCTGCTCCAGCTCTCTGGAATCAGGAGGTGGGATGGGGAAGCGGCCAATGGCCATCTCCACCAGGGACAGCCCCATGCTCCAGATGTCTGACTGGACGGAGTAGTGTGTGCCCTGCAGGCGCTCCGGCTGGGAGAAACAGTTTATTACATGGTTAACTACCGTTTTGCTTTTCATTGCCATTGATATTACTAACATAACCAACCAGCAAAAAATGCATTCAATTCGATAACAGCAGGGAGGGAGATTCAAACCGGATTTATCAACGTCCTGTGTGAGCTACCGGAGCCGGGGCAAACTAAAAATGACTTCATCACAGCCCTGGCACGGGGTTCAAGTGCCGATGTGTCAGGCTCCTCTGAAAATGTTACGACTATAGATGTTAGGCTGTGCGTGGGCTGTCCCAGCACTTCATGGCTGCTATGAAGCCCGCTTTAGGCCCTGGACAAATCGTTTTGCAATGTCCAATGGACGTCGATTATATGATTATATGTTGAGGTTGTGTCAAGCTACAGTTACAGAGAAGCCGTTACTGTATGATGAATATATGCAAGCACACACAGCAGGGGGATGACACGACCATGTTTTAACTCACCGACATGTAAGAGCGCGTGCCCACGAATGAGTTAGCCATGGAGTCAATGAGTTGTCCGCTCACGCCGAAGTCACACAGCTTGATCTCCCCCCGGGAATTCACCAGGATGTTAGAGGGTTTCACATCTGAAGGAAGAAGTCGGAAAAGTCTTCACCATGGAAACAAGCCTCTCTAACGAGGCCATGGTGGCTGCGTGAGTGTCTGTTGGCACATTTCCTCGAACTAAAACCCAATAGACACTTTACACACCAACCAGTAAAAACAATAATGCTGGGATTATCTCACCTCTGTGCATAATCTTGTGTTTCTCCCTCAGATAGGACAAACCTTTAATAACCTGGGAAGATAAATATTACATATCAGCAAAAACATGCATAAGGGAGTGTATGATTAACCTTAAAATAAATACGAGTGTACTACTACTAGCTCTGGAGTGGGGAGTGTGTGTTGATTACCCACAGCAATGCTGACTTTGCCAAGAAACTGTTCCGGGATTTTGCCCGCTTTCTTTAACGACTGGTCCAGTGAGCCTCCATCCTAACAATCAGATGAACTTCCATTGAAGATATATTATTCTAAAAACATTAAAAACACATCCTAAATCGTTTTCGTTTTCTCTATTCATTTAATGTTACCCTGGTCAAAAATAAAACTGCCATATAACAACCACGGTTTCTTCGTGAGTCATACCATATTCTCCATACAAATACTGATTTCTCCATCGCTGTAGAAGGCCCCGTAGAAGCCCACAATGTAGGGGGAGTTACACTCATGAAGCACTTGCAGTTCCCGGATGATTTGGTTCCTGATGGCTGGTTTGATCTCAAGGTGGATCAGCTAGAGAAAAAGAGGAATACAAATTACATTTAAGTTAACGCTATGATGCAAAGATATTTCTCACTTTAACAATCAACAATGTCCCCACCAATTCAGATGACTATCTTTCAGAATACTTTTTCATACCGCAGTTTTTTGTTCTCCTTTAACAATGAATTTCCAACTATTATATTCCGATTCAACTCCCTGATTCAACTAGTTGATTCATCAATCAACTTTTTTGTATGTCAACCAAGTATGCAAGAAAAATAAATGTAAGCTTACGCAATGGGACAGTTAAATGGTTCGAGTACTGCTTGTATAAACAGAGACACGACCCATTACATTGCATTCCTATGTATGATTTAATAGTGACGAACCCACTGTGGCATATTATTCAGCTTGGTGGAAGGCATTGCGAAGATAACGGTTGTGTAATATGCAAATTATTGACGCTCGGGGACAGAAATGCAGACAATCAAAAGCGGATAAGAACTACTCTTAGGCATCGGTGTTGCCATAGCAACAACTGGCACGAGCATCGTCACCTTGCGAGCCATGATGAGTCCGGAGGGTCTGTGGGAGACCTTGAAGACCACCCCTCCGTTGCCGGCACCAAGCTCACAGATCTTCTCGAAGTCATCGTCCTTCAGCTCCACCACTTTCTGCTTCTGCGTGAGGAAGGCCTCCAGGCGTTTACGCTGCTGCTCGTCCAACTCGAGCTCCTCCAACTTCTTCTGCAGCGACTCCAAGTTTGTTCTGAACATCAGGGAGGAGCGAGAGAGAGAGAGCGAGCGAGAGAGAGAGAGATGGATACAAGCCATACATGTTTTGACATGAAGATTAGATCTTTTTGCCCTTGTACCTTTCTTGTGTTCAACAAAATAATCACACCACTGCTTGCTTACAATCAGCTCTATTTGGAGTGAGTCCACCTCTATACTTATGACAATTTTAACATTAGCAATTCACTGCACACAATACACAACGGGATGTACGATAGCTACAATTATTTCTAATTCATCTTCCATACGCAGCAACTATTCAAAAAACCTCCCAAAAGCTGGCAGACAGACAACAAAGGCTGTGGGGGTTCAGTAGTGTGTGTGTGTGTGTGTGTGTGTGTGTGTGTGTGTGTGTGTGTGTGTGTGTGTGTGTGTGTGTGTGCGTGTGCGTGTGTGCGTGCGTGCGTGCGTGCGTGCGTGCGTGCGTGCGTGCGTGCGTGTGTGTGTGTGCGCGTATATGTGTGTGTGCCGGCCTGTCTCAGCCTTCCTTCCCAGACCTCCAGAAGAGGAAGCCAGCAGTCCCTCTGAGTATCGCGTCAACACAATCGTGATGTATTTCCTACAGAGGCCATTTGTTGAGTCAACTCCTCAGAAAAGCTTCTCTTGCCCATTTTTTTTAATCTTTTTGCTTCTTCTTCTTATACTTCATCCCCAACTCTCCGTAGCCTATTAACAAAATACTAAAACAGATGCAATAGGGCTGGTACATCAGAATGCATTATTATTTTTTGTTGTCGATACTCCGCCATTTTGAGAGAACTCAAGAGTTGTAGTAATTTAAAATCCTAAAAAACATATTGTGGGAGTTTTTGTGGATGATGGCTGGTTTAAGCAGCCTCACCCGGCTGAGTCTGATTGGACTCTGGGGCTGGGTGAGGCTGCACACCTGTTGCACATTGAGTAATCAGTGTGCCCAGGTTAAACCAGCCATCACCACACACTCAAGGAGATCTGGATGGCAGCAAAGCACGGTTGCCATGTTACTTATCATACCTTTTGCAATAAACCAGATTTTCAACACCACCACCACAGGTGGAGTGTGGCCGCCACCTAGGTGGTGTGTAGCATGGTATTTGCTACGCATATATATACCATATCCTAGGCTAATCAAAATTTTGTTTTGCCACATCTCGCATGAGAAACACTGGCATTCAAACACAACAATGTCACCCAATGAATTAATTAATTTCACGATTAATTACTAAACAATGACCAAAACACCTTTACTACCATTAACATTGCTTCTATACTTCCAAAATGGAGGCGGACATTGCGATCTGACGGTGAACACAAATGGGCGGAGCTAGTTCTGGCGGGACACTGTAGTCATGTGCCCCCTATCAGCTGACAGCTAACGCCGTCCAATCAAACGCACGTACACTGATAGGCGGTCAATTTAATACCTTCCATCTCAAACACTCACTCTGCGAGGTTTAGTGTGCTGAGCTGAATTTCGCCCACCACCACCACCCCACCCTCCACCTGCTTTGGTTTTGCTCTGTATCGTATGTAACCTACACAATTGGTTGAGATATCTGATGTACCCCATGGGGGATTGTAAAGTGCTCCCTGTTGTGATATGTTGCTGTCAGTATTCTGTATCTGAATCTGTTTGTCAGGCTTTAAATCCTACAGCAGGGAGCTCCAGCAAAGAGTGGAACCATACCGCCAAACTAAACTGTATTACCACTTTATGCACTAAATGGTTAAATCTATGACATGAGTGATTCCTGACAGAACGTCCATTGGTGTCTACAGACCCTTAATTAACTGAATGAGCTACACCTGCTTTCATCTCTCGTTACACCTCTGTGATGAAGGCCAATACTGTAAGACAGGGTAGGGGAATACATTTTTGTTTTGTGAATACTTGGGCCTTGAATGAACCACTTCACCAAGCGCTTACACGTACTAACTACAAAGGGAAGGAGAATTTTGCGTCCGATAGTCAAACTGGATCTATGTATTTACAATTTAGTCCTCTTCGCACCTTGTTACATTTTTGGGATCTTCTTATATTGTGCAGAATAGCATTTTCAGATTACTATTATGTAAAATGTCTTATCCCCTGCTTATTTTATCTTGTATTCTATTTCGCTTTTTGCGACTGAAAAACATTCCTTCCTTAAAAATGTCTTAATAGGTTCACTGCTAACCACCGAGGCTCATTCAAACGAAGTGCTGCTAATCATACAGTTAATTGTAGTTTTGCTCTCCATCACGACACGACAGGCCGAGAGCACCGCTGGTCTGTCCCTGGCTCCTACACACACACCCGCGCTGAGCGGGTTAAGAGCCTTCATGTCTGAAAGCGGACCGCCGTCACCATGGATACGGGCTGCAGAGTCTGACAGGGGGGCTGGGGGATGATGAGCGTGAGTGAGTGTGTGTATGGAGGGTGTGTGTGTGGGTGTTTGTGGACTCGGGGTGGTAGTGGTGAGGAGCTGCAGTAGTAAACGCTCCACCCAGTGTGTGTGGGAGGCCGATACAAAAGCAGCGCCCACACACAACACACACCTCTCTCTCTATATCGCTGCCAAGTGTATGAGGACGGCTTGGTCCTTAAGTATCCTTAAGTGATAC
>OMKX01026712.1:1677-11971 GCA_900302425.1 Brosme brosme
TAGTAATAGTAATATTAATAATGATAACAATAATAATCGAAAAACAAAACATATCATGTCTAATTTCCAACTGCTGACCCTGGGAGGGTGATGCTGACTGTTATCGTGTTTTATTTCTTTCTCACTTGAAAAAAAAAAAAAAAAAAGTATTTGTTGGTCATCAAAAAAAGCAGAAGAAGGCAACTAAAGCGTTGAAGCAAGACCAACTAGTAATAGTAATATCATTCTTACGGAAGCTCTATACACGTCCCGTTAGTGATGAAGTATAAATTGGAAATTGTTAGTGATAAGGATAATAATAATCAGTCACAACACAAATATAGCCTAATTCATTATTCTCACTCTGATATAGTGGATGATCTCTGTGGTATTCAAAAACAACATATTTATAAATGATGTATTGAAGTAGTGTTCAAACATAGCAAAGAGATGTGCCAAGGAATTGTATTTTTGTTGTGACACTTGCAGTGGTCATATTTATTGCCCAACACTGAGACACAACCCCACTTTGAGGAACAATGAACACAGCATCAACGGTGCAGGCTGATTAGAGAAGTAGATAAACACAAGATCGAGATACAAAGTTGGTCACGTTCCCGTCACGCATCGCATGAATGCACGAATATAAAAGGGTTGTGCCTCTCACTCTGTCAGATCACCATCATCTCAGCGGCAATCATCTGAATCATGCATCAGCATTTGCCTCTCAACTGACAGAAAGGTAAGATGCAAACATCCTGTTAATGTTAACCACGAAGCCATTAGTTCTATCGTTCAATTCACTGAAAGAGATGGTCAAAATGGTTGATTAGCTCTGACTCTCTAACCCTGATGTTGTGTGTTCTCTCCTTTTCAGCATGAGGTTTGCTGTGGTCTTTGTGGTTGCTCTGATTGTGGTGCTTTTGGCCGACCCGGGTTTGAGTAAAAAGAAAAAGCGCAGTAAATCCAAAAGCTATGGGATAGCAGGTATGTGAGACACAGGCACACAGTCATACAATAATAATGAATACAATGGAGACAACTTTTCTAGAAGAGTTGTATATATAGTTAATCATATATACATACATTTGTATGAAGCAAAACACATTTCAAGGCATTTCAAAAATGCTATGAAATATGTGCAGATAATCAGCTAAATTAAGAATACAATTAAAAAACAAGGGATTTCAAATTCAGTTCATAAATCCTTTTTAGAGACTACTAAACACAAACATTTTTGTCCTCATTGTTTGGTTCGATTTAGGTTCAAAAACCAAAGGGTAGGTACTTCCGAAACGTATTAGTTCACCATTGACAAACGGTCGATAAAATGTCGATTATATCTCAATGTCCTACACATAATTTTGAATGTAAATGTCTTACTTCTACAGTCTAGGCAAGCCTAAAAAAAAGTACACTTCAAGCAGTATAATGTAAGTGTATTTCAAAACGTCCCTTATCAATGACATTACAACATACATAAAGGCGAAGAGGCTGCTACTTCACTGATAATGTTGCCTAATTATACATTATTATACATAATTATACAAACCTTCCGAATAAAAATCGTTGTTTTCGTTCCAGGACTTCTATGGGAGAGGTCAAGAGAACCAAAAGTAGGTAAAACGCAAATCATAAATGTGAAATGTTATATTTTACAATGAGGCGGTACATCCCAATATTTAGCATCCCTCTGCGAAACCCCACTTTCTAACATCTGGTTTACTGTCAATTCAGGTAAAAAATCCAAAAGTAAGAAGAAGAAATACGCCAAGGAACGAAAGTAAGAACTTAAAAACATTTTAAAAAAACAACAACCCAATAAATCGACTAAATACATACAAATGTAATAAATCCCATCAGAATTTAAATTTACATCTTTCAATTACTTTTCCAGGTATAGCATCATGGAAAGAGTGGCTATAACACCTCCTGCCCAAGAATTTGCTGGACGAGATGCCAACGAAGGGCAGGGCTCTGCTGAGGCCAAACACGATGATCCTGAGGAATACCTCCAGTACTTCATAGAGTAGCAGTTCTGTCGCCTGTGCTGATGGGAACACTTGAGGGGAACAACCTGCTTGGTGTCAATGTTTCAATCCAATAAAATGACATGTTTTCATGGATAGCGTTTTGATCTGTAAAGTTTTTTCTTCAATGTTGCTCTTGATACTAAAACTATTATCGCTGCAGTAAGGACGCGCTCTACCCAGTGTACCACCGGAGCGCAGCTTTTTTATGTGTATTAAATAAATATACAAAAAGATATAGAAATACATACACAAATTAATCTGCTTCATGGTAACAAATTTTCTATTTGTTTTCAATGTTTCATTAGGGTTTTTTGTAGACTCATTTACTAGATTTATCTAGTCTATGTAATAGAGGATCATCCCTTCTTGGTTGAAGAATCCAGATGATTAAGACAATATGAATAATTGAATGTACCAAGTATCAGATATGTTTAGAGATACATGCTTCTGTAAGACTTTTACATGCAGTGGCAAAGCATCAAAAATAAGCTACATATTTAACTAGAATCTCACCAGAAAGTATAAGTCATCTTGTTCCCCACCTCAACTAACATAATACTAGACAATGCGATAACATTCCTCTCTGCATCATCGCACAAAGTTGGTTTTCCATAAAATATAGAGGTTACTTTCTCCGGAATAAACCCTTGTTTACAACTCTTGTTCTTCAATTCATGGCTTTGAACACAGCTTGAGGACCAACCTGATGGACCAAGCCTACCATTTGCCTCCTTCACTCTGTCTACTCCATAAACTAACCACACACACACACACACACACACACACACACACATGCACACATGCACGCACACGCATACGCATGCACACACACACCTCTTACACGCCCTCTTGGTTTTCTGTCCCTCTCATGCACATGTATTTCATTGTTTGTTGTATTTGTATGTTATTGCTTTTATTGTACTATTTCATTGTGCAAATAAATTAACTGAACTAAACTCAATTGAAATTGTAGTAATTGTAGTAAAATTACCAAATGAAATAAAGGGTTTTACACTGGGGTTTTTTCTCACAAAAAACAAAACACTGTGATACTATGTATCAAGACAAAGTGACAACAAAAGCAATTCGATTTTCGTAGCCTGCAACATGTTTCATTACAATTAAGGGTTAAAATTGAGATACAAAACAACGAGGGGGGACAATGAACAAAGCATACATGGTGTGGGCTGATTAGAGAAGAAGATAAACACACGATCAGTCGGTACTGTATGATCAAGTACGGTAATGCCATCTCATTTCCCACCCTACATTTAATATTGAGTCATACCGCACCGCACACACGTTGCAAGAATGCAAACTCAGATGAGTGCCCGCCTATCTGGAAAGCTACTACAAAACAGGACTGTCAGTGCCTCTCTTGACCTTACTCTACACCTGCCTCTCAATCGAAAGCAAAGAGGCAAACACCATTCTTAGCCTACTGCTGTAACTAAGAACAGTGCTTATTATGTGCAAACAGTCGTTTATTGGATCTATTTATTACATTTTTATTTAGAATGAAGTATGCTGTGGTCTTTGCTGTTATATTGCTTGTGGTACTCACAGCTGAACCCGGGGAATGTGGCGTCAAAAAAGTATTTGGTGATGTCAAACGTGACATTAAAAGTGAGACACACACACACACACACACACACACCAATAATGTTGTAGTCTCCTAGAACTTGCTTTTTAAGATCTGTTCAATAACCATGTTGATGTGATTAATTCTGTTAATTTCAGATTCCCAGTGTCAAAGGGCCTTGAACAGCTTGAATAAAAAGTAGGAATGGCAGATGTTCATATGCCGCAACACCATTGAAATCCTAAAATATATCGAGTAGGATCTGATTCGTACTATTACTTTTTTAGATGTGGAACATTCCTCCAAGACAACGGCTATGAAGAATGCTTGAAAAACCCCAAGATGAAGGACCAGAATGCTAACACCATAACCCCCGAGGATGCTGATGCTGCAATATTTTTAGTCTAGTGGGTAATTAACCATTCTCAGTTGTGGGAGCGGGAGGGACAGGGATTAACATGTACTCCGTTTTCACGCATGCTTTACCCTTAAATACTATTAAATGGTATTAATGAACAAAGTTTTGACAGTATTATATATTATTATTACATATATTATATATAAAAATACAACTGGTACAGCAGAGATAAGTCAAATGGCATTTTTATGTATTTTTCACCCGATGTCATGAGATTCCGGATCAATGGTTACATCCTGGCCTCATCCAACACTTGCTATTTACTATTTAGTCACTTAGCAGACACATTCATTCAAAGAGACTTACAGTGAATTCAGACATGCCATTAAAATGCAGGTATTGGGAGCTAGGTAGGGGGCATCTTGCTAAAGGATTCCCACAGGTAAGCTTGCAGGCATCAGGTAGTTTCGTATCCAGAACACCTTGGCTGGTAGTCAAACATCTTAACCACTACTGATTATTTACCCAATTACCCAATTACTTCATTACTTCCAAGTTACACTTGACACTCTGCCTATTCAGTCCACAATTTTGTCTGCATAGTCCTCCACAACCTTTCTGTACCGGGTCTGTTTCCTCCACTATGACCACCCTAATTGTCTTCATCTTTTCCACCAAATAATAGCAAAAGTAATATTCTTATTGTCGGACAGAAAATATCCCATACTATTGAATTCTTCCAGAAACGTTCCTCTCAATCTACAGAAGACATGAAGCCTTTAAATGTTATAATGTTGTGGTTACTATTTTACCTTTGTTTCAGTGCAACACAACACACAGGACATGCGCAAAATACCTGTTTATTAAAGGTGCTGTAGGTAAGATTGGCAAGTCGTAAAGAGAGAGAGCAGAAAAAAGCAAAATTTCTGAAGCTAAATGGAAAAAAAAGTGTTGCATTTCACTCACCTGTGATTGACAAGCAAGATGGATTCCCGAACCAATCACAGAAGAGATGCCCTTATTGGTCAGAAAGTGTAGTCCCCCTGGTGAGAGTCACCAGGCCTTAAAAGCTCATGTAAAGGGTTTGAATCGTGTCTACCAGACATAAATATGTATAACCATGTACATACAGTTGGCAATGGCATAAAAATAATTTAAAAAGTAATTGGGACTATATTACAGTTCATTGTTGAAATAATAAGTTAAATGTTAAAACTAGACACCATATATTTATTTTATTTTATCGTTTCTTGGTAGGGTGATATAACGCTGGGAGGAACCTAAAACCCTTTAGAGGCAGGCACTGCAGATAAATCCTGCAGTGCAGTGCACCGAAGTGGAAGGACCTTTCTAAGGTACAATACACAAAATCGGAAATGTATTCAAAAAACATATCACTGTTATCGTGGCACATTTTATCACGATAGATATTAATATTGATTTATCGTCCAGCCCTAATTCAAACATTTAACAAATCATTACATTTTGATCTTTATACTGATCCAAACTGAATTTCGATATATTTTATACAAAGTTTTAGTTTTATAAAATGTTCCCATATATTTGCTTCATCTCATTGACTTAAATTCAGCCATTGCAGAGCGTGTGATGTCACCCCCTCTCTAGCCCAAGCTAGCTTTAACAAAAGCTTAACATTTCAGACATTCTGGAGCCTAACAACGTCGATATTTCACCAGGAGGTAGAGAGGGTTGACTTGTAACCGAAAGGTTGCTAGTTCGATCCCCGGCTCCTCCTAGGTGAGTGTCGAGGTGTCCCTGAGCAAGACACCTAACTGCTCCTGACGAGCTGGCTGTCGCCTTGCATGGTTGACTCTGCCGTGGGTGTATGAATGTGTGTGTATGGTTGTAAGTCGCTTTGGATAAAAGCGTCTGCTAAATGTAAATGTACTACTACTACATTGCTGTTTCCTATTTCCATCTCGCAGAACTTCAGAGGATCTTTGGTATACTGCACAGCGATGTCTGTTGGTATTGCACCTTGAGTATGCATACACGCAAGGCGTAGGGAGACGTGCAAAACCCATACAATTAAAATTATAAATATAAAAGTGAATGTAGTTATATGCTGTTTTATCTTTAACATTAACACATTCCCAAATACGTTTGTGATGCTCGTGCAAAGTTGAGCGTGAGGATCCGTGTTTTTCCTAGCCCTGGAACCAAACTTATCTGTAAGCTCATAATTTATTTGCTCTGGCACAGGCAGGAGGCCACCTCCCATGCAGAAGACCTGGCCAGGGTTGGGCCATTCAAAACCGTAGACAGTTTATTGGAGTTGGCTAGATGTTTGCATGCCATCTGTGTTTGGCACTGTTACGGCCCATTGTCTAGGCACAGGCATGAATAGATAGACACGAGAATTACTGAAAAATGGGGGTTTTAGTCAGGTTCCCGCATAAAGTCATAGGTGACTTAAACGGCCAAAGGCCGAACAATTATGGTCTCACGCAGGAGACAGCAAAAGGAAGAGGTGGCAAGGCTTAAGCCCAACTGCAAATCTTCATGTTGAGAGAGAGAGCCTGCTTCCAGAGTCTGGTCTGCTTAAGTAGCCTACACCACCAGGTGTAGGCGATGATTGCCAATTGGCAGCTGGAAGCCGGTGAAAGCTAGAAAATAAGCCACAGAACATAATAGCACCAGCAGGGGGTGCTAGAGTGCATATAAAACCTAAACCAAATAAAGAGGGTCCGTTAAGGCGCAGACACACCGGCCCGATAATCGGCCGTCGGGGAGTCAGGAGCGACTGGTGACATGAGTCGGTTTGGTGTGTTCGGTGACGTCGGCCATTTTCGGCCGTCGTCAACGTCGTCGGCCTTCTTTTCAGCCGATTCAACATGTGTAATCGGCCATAACCAACCGTCAGTCGGACCAATCTGATTGGTGGAGGGCTAGTTCACGTTCCATTATTCCCTGACCAAAAACAATGCGGCACGTTTCCAACATCTATGACGCTAGTGTGGTGACTTTGCAGTGATAATGCTAAATGAGGCAATTATGATTTATATGATTTTTATTAATCCGGCTTTTTTTTCGCCTGCGACATCTTTCTTCTTCCACAAGAAGAAGCCCGAGAGCTGACAACACCAGTATCGTCGTATCACTAGCCATCGTTTTAATTTGATTTTTCCGTTCCTTCTTGACTTCTCAACACTCTCTGCTGACAACAATGACTGATGACAGCGTGCTCTGTGTTTTGGTCTCGAGAGATGAGCGCCGCCTGCTCATCTCGCGAGATATTATATCTCGCGCAAGCGCAGAATGTACGGTCAAGTCGTTAGTCGGCTCGGTGTGTTCTTCGCACTTTTTTGACCGCGTCGGGGAGGCTGGAGCAGAGTGAGTCGGTCGACTCCCTTTTCTGCCGATGATCGGCCGTCGGGCCGGTGTGTCTGTGCCTTAACAGGCACACTTATTGTGTATGCTAAACACACACAATAAGCTTTGTTGGGAGCCTGTATACGATGACTGTACCAGGCCCGGCTCCAGGAGGAAGTGACTGAGGGTGCTGTTAAAAATGTGGAGGGGGCATTTTTGTCATAAAATGAAATTCATTGATTTAACCATGCATTAGACGGGAGACTTGCAGCAGCAGCAAATAAACCAATGTGCAATATAAACATGTAGGCCTAAACATTATGAAATGGCACGGGACAACGAAAAGGCTGCAGAACCTGCTCCATGCTCTGTGATATATTTAGTTTATTTTCCATAATTTCTAGTAACTTCAAACGAACATCAAACAAATGCATTGTTGATGTGCTTATGAACAAAAACAATGAAATTACGTGATGGTCTGGCTGACAGTTGCAGTGGTTGGAGGGGGGTGTAGCCGACTACTACTTATTTGCTGTTTCATATTTCCATCTGGCATAACGTCCTTGAGTATGCGTACACCCAAGGCCTAGGGAGACGTGCACAATGGACCCACCAAACGAATGCAGAATACGTGCGGCAGCCATCATGCGTACACGTACTAGCGTGAAGCATATTATGGCCTTTAGAGTATGTCATCACTGACAACCTTGCTGATTAAAGGTAACGGTACGTTAAGTTAGTCTATGTCTCGCAGTTTTGCTGACCAATAAAGAGACTGCACGTACCATTTCGTCTTACTCACCCGAACGCCACATTGGTGTCAGAAGTGGGATTGTCGTCACAAACCCGCAAGCGATGATGGCGTCATCGGGAAGATACGCAGACGAGCCCTGAGAGATTGATTTCATCAGGAGCATTCGGCAGATCTTGGGCGGGAGAAGACACGTCGGCCGGCGCCATTCCAACGCAGGCAGCCGCCATTACAACGATAACACCCCCTGCTAATGTGATGCTTTAAGCTCCGTCTTTAAGCTCCCATGGTATGCTAGTATTACATCCCTAGAGCCAAATCTTACCACTCAACAGGTCGAGCCAGAGGAAGAGTTGCTGATCGCAGTGGATGGCCAGGAGTGCCAGGCAGCACCGGAAAATGATCCCACCCGGACAGTGGGTTGTTGCCAGGGCACGCTTCCCCAGCAAGCGGTCTCTGCCTCGTCAGTGGAAACCAAGGCCAAGTTTTCCCAGTGTGCCGCCCTGGACTGGCATGATGGACTGCTGTTCCATTTTGGCATGCGCCAGGCCTAGGAAGAAATGTGTGGCAGTTGCTGTTTCCCAGCAGTTGGACTGGCGCCAACGGGTGCTACAGGCAGTCCACAGCTAGGTTGAGGCAGGTCATTATGGGGTGGCCAGGACTCTGAACAAACTGCGCCAACTGTTGCATTGGGCTGGTTGCATGAAAGACATGTATCGCCGAAAAAGGAGAAACTGGACGTTTCCACGCCCCCCCGCAGCAATACCAGGTAGGGGCCCCCATGGAGCAAATCGGTGTGGATGTCCTTGGTCCTTTTCCCACCACAAACAATGGGAAACGCTATGTCCTTGTGGCTATGGCCTGCTTTACCAAATGGCCAGAGGCATATGCGGTCCCCGGCCAGAGCACTGCTACCCCAGCCGAGCAGCTGGTGTGTAAAGTGTTATGTTGGTTCAGGGCTGCAGAGGAACTACACAGAAATCAGGGCCGGAACTTTAAGGCGTAGGTGTTCGCTGAAGTGTGCCGGTGCATTGGGGGTGAGGAAAACCAGGACGACGCAGGTCAACCCCCCGAGCAACGGACTGGTGGAGCAGTTAAATCGGATGCTCGCAAAGCAACTTGCTTTCTTCATTTCACAACACCAGCAAGACTGGGACCGTCACTTACCCCACGTCCTGTGGGCGTACCAGTTAGCAGTGCAAGAAAGTATTGGGTGCACACCAGCCCCTTTCATGTTTGGGAAAAAGCTGCATACCCCTGTGGACTTAGCCTTTGGCATACCCCCTGGCACAGATCTTTCCAAGAAAACCGGCTTTGAGTACCTGTGGGACATCTTACAATGTCTGGAGGCACGCAATCTGGCGGAGGTCACAATCCAACTTGGAAGAAGGGTGTCTCCCCAAAACTCACCAGCCTGTGGGTGGGGCCCAGTGAGTTGTTGAAGCAGCTTTCCAGGGGATGGGTGGTGTTTCTGCATCGGGACCACTTGGCACCTTACAGCCCCTTGGCTGAAGGGACATGCAGACCAACCCAGCTCACCTGGCACGGTTCTTCCAACATCCACAAGTCCCCTCGACCAAACAGAGAGTGGGAGACATGGAGCCTGCGATCCCGCAGGTTCGTAGGCATCAGGGACCTTTGTTGTCGGCTGAGGAAAGCGACACGCTAGTGGGGGCAGTGTAGCGACGGGGCTACACAGTTTGTTTGCTTGTTTCCCAGCATGCATTATGAACATTGTTACTTTGAGAGCTATTTTATTATGTTTTAGTGTCTTGTAAGTGTGAGGCATGATTGTTTAGTGTTGTTGAATTGTTGGTTAAAATGTTATCAGCAATTAAGTAACCCTCAGAGCGTTATGGTTAGTGCACTCAAAAAATTCATCTTCGGCTTTGCTCTCTCTTTTCTCTAATGTTTACTATGGTTCTTAAATTTGGAGAGACACTTACTTACTGCTTTGCGTTAGGATGGGGTAGGGACAGATCACACAATTCTTCCTAAAATGAATAAGTAAGAACGTTGCTTTAAGTAAGAACGTACCCTTCTTTAAAGTTAAGAGGCCCCTCGATTTTGTGTGTGATCCATCCCGGACCTCGACTCTGTAGCACAGCACGTGGTGTTGGTCCCTTTTCTTCAATCCTGTTGGTGACGCCAATTATGCACTTTGACAAAGTAAGAGAGGTCGAGAAAAGCAAAAGTTGGTGTATGATACTCATGGTCAGGGCTACTTCTTTGCATTTGGAGAGAAGGTGTGGGTCACA
>OMKX01026719.1:1526-23113 GCA_900302425.1 Brosme brosme
AGATTTTAATATTGATGCATTTACACACAAACCATATGCTTAAAATATACAACCAATTATATAAGATTAAACTCTGAATCGGTCGTGTGTGTGTGTGTGTGTGTGAGAGAGTGAGAACTGGAGAGAGTGGAACCGTATATTGTTGTGCATATTGTGGTTTTCTGTGCACTGGACATGTATAATCAATTTGAAATGGAGCCGACTGCATCTTCAACTGTGACGATGTCAGAACACACAGGATGGACGGGACGTCACATCCTGAACTTCTTCACCTTTTTGTTGATTGTTTTTCCAACTTTCGAGATGTTTACTCCGAGATCTAGACCTATCACACACCCCCTCCCTGAGTGGTGGTAAAGCTCAGAGAAACAATGATTGGTCTTCAGTAACCCCAGGATTCAGAATACAAGAAGTCCCTCTTTAAATGTGTTATAACAAATCCATCCAAATGTGTAAATCTGGTTGATTGTATTTATCAAGTTGTAGTCCTGAATGTGTGTTTTGAGAGCAACTAATTTTATTTTCTGATGTGCTTGAATGAAATGCATTTATAAGTCATAATCTAGTGGTAGAATCAAATCCCTGATTGTTTGTTCATCTGCAGCTAATGCAAATTAATTTGAATTGCAAAATGAAAGCTTATTGCATCCAATTAATTTCCCCCGAACATTCTTTGCTGACTTGTGTTTTGTCCCGTCTCCCTCAGAGACCCGATAGAGACCAATAGTTTGTGATGATCTTATATGCCTTGCTTTCGTAATAGGCCTAGACCACCATAACAGATTTTAAAATGCCTCCCTTTTTGAGTGGAACTTGTCATTTACCCCGAAAGTGGAAAATCCCTATTGTAAAATTCTATACAAAAGAATAAAACAAAACGAAATAATAAAGATATTTTTGCGCTCTTTAGCACTTTGAAAGACCTGTCTATGGCCTACTCTTGATCTTTGTAATGTTTTGGAAAATGTCAATCCAACAGATTATCATTAAATTATTGAAAATATAAATATCTACAATGCATGCCTCAAATGCACTTTTATGCATGAGCAGGGTAGAGCACACAAGTCAAGGAGTGCAAAACGAGTTGGAGGGTGTAGGACAATTGGACGTAAGAGTAATGGTAAATACATTAATACAATTTATGTTTAGTCATTTGCACGTAACACATTTTCTTTCGTCTAAACAACCAAATCAAAATTGAATAAAATGCCACTAAAAGGATATAATAGGTGTACATTACACCTATTTAAATGATTAACTATGTAAAGTTAGACAGGAGTAAGCATGATGTGGCATGCCTGTAGCGTTCCATTAAAACACATTGTATTGATTATATTGCTTTTTCTGTAAACATTTTGGTGAATTAACAAACAATCGGAGAAAACAAACAAGGCAAAATCAAAGGTCCAACTTGCATTAGAGTCCCATGTAAAATTGTACGAATCCAGCTTAAATCTCAAAGGTGAACAAAACATGTTTGTCAGTCTAGCACAGAGGATGCATTCCTCTAAGTGTTTAAGAGTCCCAGATTCCCAGTGTGTATCCTAATAATCTCATTCATACAACAAAAACGGCTTGTTGGTTGGAAATAGATGATCTGCAGCCATGGTAGTGCCACATCCACCATTTACCATTCACCTTTCTTTTACTCCCAGCATCTCTATCCTCTTCTGTTGGAATAACGTGCAGTCATTATGCTTTTTTTAAATGGAGGACTTGAAACTTTCCAGTGCTGCCTGTGCTTTCTGAATCGCCACCTCCAGCGTGGTGTTATTTCTAAGTAGCTGTGGGAGGGTGGAGGGGTCCATCTCCAGCAGCATACCTATAAAGGGATTTGACCTTTGACATGTGATAACATCAATTCAAAGTAATCACAATGACATTGTTGTTATATCGAACCTGTGATGTCAGTTGCTTGGACTGGATCCAGCCTCTCCACCAGCAAGAACAGCTTCTCTCCTAGTCTCTCCATGTCTTCGGTGACCGATGAGTCACTCATACAGGTCTCCATCTTCTGCCTAGGGGGGACATTAACGCTTCATTCATCATTTGCAATCATTACACAATGATGAAAATCGTATTCATTTGAATTGTTACTGAAAACACAATAACAGTAGTAGAGCTAAAACAGTAATAATAGCATGATAACATACTCCTTCAGTGTCTTCAAGGATAGGTTCACCTGTTCTTGTAACAGTGTGGGCTCTGAAAACAGTTTTAAAACGGCGTCTTTTTGCTGCTCGAGTAGCATACCTGTTTTAGAATCGGAGGTAAGTCATTGGGTAAACGGTGCCATTCATCATAATAATTAGAGTAACCGTTTGTTTTGATTCAATAATAGACACGTGTGAGATGTGCTTACCGGTTATTTTATGTGAGTACCCGGTGTTGTAGGTGTCAACAAGCTCAAACAGTTGATCTCCAAGGGAGTCCGAAGACCCAGAAACATTCTCTTCATCATTGCAAGACTTTTTACTGCAAAATAAATCCATCCGTCATAAACGTTAGATCCTTATTTGCATTTGTTAATGATTCAGTACAGAAATAATGTAAACTGCCATAACTATATATTGCTGTAAGCCTATACTGAAGACATCTTCATATAATATAAATCTTATGGATACCTACCTAGGCCCCCGCTGTTTGTCCAAGGCGCTGAGGGCTTTCTCTAAGGCTTCAGCCAGAACGGCCTCGTCCTGCAGCATCTGGCTCAGCGCAGGCCCTGGGAGCTCCAACAACATGCCTTAAACATACGACTATTAGTTATCCATGTCTTCAAATAACGGACACGTTTTAGTTAAGAATGTTAACAGCGTGATTGTTACATTGTGTATAACTCGACCTATATAAACAAATGCATTTTCTCAAAACATTAAACAAAAAATAAACTCAATTTGAACATAGCTTAACATACAAACTCACCTGTAAGTTTCCCAGCGATTCCTGCATGTTTGGGATAGATCAAATGATACAATTGTTCACCAAGTTCCTCCAGAGCTCCATCGCCTTCCATGTCTGACAGTTAACATGGATTAAGTTACTATAGGCTTGTACATCAGAATGCATCAAGGGGTTCCTTGTTGGCGATACTACGCCATTTCGATCATATTCAGGAGAGTTGTAGTTATGTCAAATCCTAAATAAACGTAAATATACCGTATCCTAGGCTAATCAAAACGTAGTTTTGCCACGTCCTGCATGAGAAACACTGGTAGTTTCAAACACAACAATCACCATAATGACCAATAATTTCACGATTAATTACTAAACAATGACTAAAACACTATTACTACCATCAACATCCGTACGCTCCTATACTTCCGAAAGGCGGTCATTGCGATCTGACGTCACGATGTACAAGCCCTGTTAACTGTAATCGGACGTGTGGATTCAATGGGAAACCATGGTTACTGCTGGTACAGCGCCGTTGGCGACATGCAGGATGTGCCAAACATTGAGAAATGTAAAACCCATTTCAGTTCCACTATAAATAGCTCTTTATGTCGTTTCTAGATATGTTTACGTCAACATAGTTCTATAAAACGCTGATATTTTTGTTTATACACTGTAAACAAGAGGCGCGTAGTAATGACGTACAAGTCAGTGCATCACAGAGAAGGTCGAATGATCTGTTAACACGGACGATGCACAGCGACCCAGGTGGTGTGGTGGTGAGTGTGGTGGCTGGAGTCACTATTGTGTGGATCCCCGTGAATATCTGGTCCCACAAGTGGTGCAGCAAAATACACTTCTTCTTTCTGTCATAAAGTCACACTTTAGGATTCAGTTATTTGTCTTCAATTAACATGTTTTTGAGCTACATCGTTCATAACAGATTGACATGAGTTGAAGCAGAGGCTCTCCGAATACGTCGCGGGGCACTTATAATCACAAATAGTTGCACATACAAATTAAATGAATAGCTGCATAGGTGAGTTGGTAGCATAAGGAGACAACAACAGGGGAACTGGGTCACTTTAATAAAGCATACCAAAATACATGATTCTTGGATGGAAAACGTATGTTTTGGTTGATTCATAGGCAAAAAATATTGGTGAAATGCAAGTATGTAAAGAAGAAATTGCATTATGGACAAAAGTGTGTATAGTCTAGTGGTCACAAAAAGAGGAAGAGGATTCGCCGATCTTTAACAATAAATACATTGAGGCAAGTTATCCTGGACATATAGAGTGCATTAATCACCTTCACACTCCAGTCCAACAGGCGGCGCATTAGTAATACCAGCAGTAAAATAAAATATTCTTCCGACAATTGAAAGATAATATAGTCCCACATTACAGTGAATCATTTAAATGTCCTTTTTAATAAAATTTGCATTTACAAAGTACCAAAAATGATTCCACTTACAGCATTATGTTTCAGTTAATTAGAAAACTATGTTTGGTTGAGATGACGAGAAAGATGTTTTGGTCAATGCGGACGGCTTTTTGAAAGAGTCGATGTGAAGCGGTTTCCGCCCTCTTCTTTCCTTTTCCTCCGCAGAAAGGTAACGTGGTCGCTTCGTGTGTTAGAGGCAAATCTGAAAACGTTTAATTTGTGGCGTGTACCTCACTGTTAAATGTAAGGCGTTTGTGATGCGTATTTTATTATTGCTTTCACGTTGTGGCTTTTGTCACACGAAAGCTTTTGAAATTGTATAATATGTGTCTTAACCGGTTAGCTGGTTTGGGCCTCGTCGAGGCCTTAGCATTGAATACAAGTTGTATGACGAGTGAGCTAGCACACTAGGTATTTCTGATTCTGGCATTTAGCATTGAACCATTAATGAGTATCTTTGTACAATGTGACCATGAATGTATATACATAATTTTAGGAAATGGTTCAACCGATCTGTTTACATGTCCTTGGACAACTGCAGTCGCTGTCTTCTAGTATTAATAAACCGGTTGACACACATGCGCTTGTTAACTTAGTTGGTTGGTTGTCTTGGCCTTTGCTGAGCTATTAAACTGAGACAAACTAATTCAACCTGTCTGCCATCCTACCTCTATACGTAACCTTTCTCTATAGATTCGCAATGTCTTCTCATCTGCAGTGGATGGTTATTAGGAACTGCTCCAGTTTCCTCATCAAGAGGAACGGACAGACCTACAGCACTGTAAGTAGTAAGCTAATATAGTTCCCTCCTGTTGACCATTCCTTGTTATTTCTAGAAAATCCCATGACGGATATTCTTTCATAAACAATCTTGAAATTATACCTAACCTTATTTCTGAATCTGTATTATATCTGTATTGTTATGAATAAAGCGTAACCCTATATATTTGCTCTACAGGAGCCCAACAACCTGAAATCCAAGAACTCCTTCCGCTTCAATGGCTTGGTGCACAGGAAAACTGTTGGTGTGCAGCCTGCTGCTGATGGCAAAGGAATTGTTGTTGTACTGAAGAAGCGTGCAGGTTAGGATAAGAATCGTTGTTTTTTTTGTCACCTTGCTCCAGTCCAGTGGCACCCTGGAACGTTTCAAAACAGGGCTGATGCGGACATTAGTTGACATTGTCGGTTTGTCCCTTATTTTTATTCTGAAGTAGTTCATTTGGGTAGAACACATGTTTTATTGCAAAACTCAAATAACAGCAGATGATGAATGAAACGTCATCTCTTAAGTGGACATCCTGCACACTGTAAAATAACACAGCTGATCAGTGTGATGTAAACAAAAACTATGTTCCCTTTGCGTTCAGCTATCTACTGCTTATTTTGATAGTTGATTAGTCTGATCAATATGAGTTTTGATAAAATTGGCATGGGAGTAAAGCATCTAGCAGATTGAGGAAACCTGATCAATATATTTGTTCAATATAAGGACCATGTCTTCAATTAAATATTAGTGTGTCTATCTTAGGCCTACTGGTATTTTCTGGAGTGAGGGATTTCCTTTTATATAAAATAAAAAACATTTGTCTAGTAAACAAATGTTTGGATTCCAGACTGGTTTTGCATATGCTAAACCAGTAAGCAGTTGTGCTGGAGATGTGTGGACAACATGTGGTTTTTAACCGTTATGAATGGTTATGGGGACATTTGTTAGCATGGAGACATAGTAAGTGTGCAGTCTTTTCCACAGGGACTCAGGAGGGCTTTTATCATCCTGATGATTGCCTCTTAATGTTGACACTGTAATTCTTACTTCCAACAGGTCAACGCAAGCCGGTCAGCACATACGAGAAAATCACCATCAACAAGAACTCCCGCGCCACCCTGAGCAGTGTCAGGCACATCATCGGCAAGAACAACTACAGGAGGGACCTGCGCATGGTGAGCGACTCCACCTGGGCGGACATTTGGACATGGGTTGTCCTTTTTATACAAATATGCATACAATTCCTTCACATGGCTTTGCCGTTGACTATAAAGAAACGAGAAACAAATAACATCATTATTTAACCTGCAATACTTAATGCAAGATATTGTGATATTCCTTTAACTTTTAATTATATTGATCACGCATATGCGAAGGTTATGACATTCCCTACACAAAGACAGGCACACATAAAATTCGATGAGTTATACATTCTAACAAGCCGATCGCGCGCACACCGTCTTTAAACACAGAATAAAAAGCAGATTGGTCAAAAACTGACCAATGGAGCTCTAGTGTGGGATGTAACGCATATTGATTGTATATAATACAGGTTCAACTGACTTGATATGTAAACATTGGTGAAAACGATCAAATTCACGAGTTCTTGTTGAGATTTGGACCAAATCTATGGCGGGGTACCTATTCCCTATTTAGGTTTTCTATGGGCCATAAGTATTTAAACTCTGCCGGAATGGTCTTAAGTATGTAAATTGCATCGTAGACACAGCATTCTAGGCTGGACAATGTAAGAAATGCTACAATGACCGCTAGCACCAGCAGCTCAGCTTTTCTTATTTATTTACACAAATTCCATATACCCTGGTGAAATGTCAGGAAGGTATGAAAAAATAGATAACGCCCAAGCCAAGTTATATCCTAAACATGAATAGACTACAATTACTAAGGGGCTGAACGTGCAGAACATGTGTCAGGGGCCCAAAGTTGAAATATTAACTTTTATGCGGCATTAAAAAAAAACTAATGGGAAACCTTAACACCCAACCTCTTGGGTAGCCAACTGCTGCAGCTGCAAACATTTTTGGAAATCTGTAGTCAACCAATCACCGGAGCCAAAGGCGACTGACGTGAATGCAGCAATTAGGTAGAGATGTTGAAGCAACACATTTAGTGTAACGAAAACGGGAAACAAAATGTATTTTTTTTAAATGTGTTTTTCAGCCTCTTAGTTACTGATTTACCATAACCAGAGGGACTTGCAGTGAGTTGAAATGCATGTCGTTAAAGTCCCATTGTGTAAGATTGAGCTTCTCCCAGTTAGTAGGCAGTAGACTTTCAGATAAAAAAGCTGTGCAAACAAGTGCAAGTGTAACTGGCAGTGCAGCTGTGATCCTGCCTAACTCTGGGTGGCATGAGTGGGAGGGTTTTTGGAGAATCGATTGTAAAATTCTTGTAAACAAAGATGTTGAATATAGTTACAGGATGTGCTCTTATTGATATTGAATCACGATCGATCAGCATTGACTACTAGGGTAACCACAGCCAAATATTTGAAATCCTTAAATTAAAAAATGTGAATGTAATGCATTAGTCTTAAATATAATTTCCATGAGTCTTCAATATTTTTTGACGCTGTCTGGAGGATAAATAATAATTTCAAACCAGTAAATGTCAAACTTATGTATTTTGTGAAATGTTTATTGGCGTCCCGCGTAAGTTCATCCCACTGAGATAAACAAACATAATTAGAACAAACACAAATAAATGTTTACTAATAAAACAATTCCAGGTTGAGGATTGTAATTTGACAATACATATCTGCAGATGCCTACCTTAAATATATGTCCAGGTAAATTTAAGCTTTAAGCTAGTTGAAAAGTTACACATTGCGACTTTAATGAGCAAGTCAGGTTATCTTGCACAAGGAGGCCTAAATCAGTACTGTGGACGATGGGGTTCGAACCAAGAGCCTTTTCGTCTGGTAGTGATCAACTTAAACATTAGACTATCCTGCCCCCTTGTTAAAATACAAGCAATTTATTACACAATTATAATTTATTTTAATGCTAACTCTGCTTTTTTTCAGGCTGCGTTGCGTCGTGCCAGTGCCATCCTGAAGAGCCAGAAGCCTGTTGTGATTAAGAAGAAGCGCACCAGGGCTGCCAAGACCGCATAAATGTCTCCTATTCTGAAATAAAACATTTTTGTTTTTGAAAACACTGCATGGTCATGTGTTTTTGATTAATGTTGATGGAGCAAGAGGGTTGTTCGTGTTTATATACAAACACCATTGCAACATTTGAATTGGTTGATATTAAAGTGGGTTTAAGTATCTTAACATATATTAGGTGTGGAAACTGAGTTTCTCAGAGGTTTCTAACTTATCACATAAACCATGTCCATAGACCTCTGGAGAATAAGTCCCGCCTCCGAGGCTCCGGTTTTTTGAATGATCGTACATAACAAACTCTGTAACCCAAGTGGAATCTAGATGGAAAACGTGTGTAGTTCCAAACGTGAGCAGCTTTTACTTCTTCGCCACCTACAGAGTTTATGTACGATCATTCAAAAACCCCACGTTATTTCCCATAGACATTTGACCGAGGGAACCGGAGCCTCGGAGGCGGGACTTATTCTGCAGAGGTCTATAACCCAAAATGGAAACCCCTAACTGAACATAAGACAAATGGTTTTTAAACCCTATTACTGATATTGAATATGATTAATCGAAAGGATTCCAGGGATTGAGCTGTTCTGTGTTCAGTGTCACATCTTCGCTGTTAAAGAAGGGCAACGTAGCAACTCTAAATATGGATAGATCATTCCTCTTGGTGGGTTGACCTTTTCCCTCCCCCTGCACCCACGTGTCAACATCAGCTCCAACTAATTAAATACAGAATGTCCCCATCGATTACCTATTTGACAATGTTCCACATGTATATCTGCCACCATGCCCTCTGCTACCATAAATCAATAGGAGTGGGAGGGTGACTAGGGTGTCATTGGTACTTATTTATTTCATGTATTTGTAACTACATTAAATATGGACCAAACCCAGAAAGGCAAAGCATCAGTTTGTGGTCACAGACTGGCCAGGGGTAAAGAAACATTTTGTTTATTCCAGAGTAACCCACTGGCGGCTTTCTATGTCACGCTTTTGTAGAAAAAACCCGATGCTACTCCTCCCCGAGAGTTAAGCTGATGAGATAACACATTGTCTCTCTGCTGATACATAGCTCATTCTCTCAGTCCTTATGTACCTGGGAGTGATAGTTAGGTCTTTGTGAAGATGTGTACTTTTCCCCCCCTATTGGATCTTCAATGCTGTGGTCACCATGGGAGGATTTAGGCCAGTGTTGCTGTATTTAACTCTGTTTCTGCTGGTGAAACAAAGTTCTACTTTTGAACTGCAGGACACCATCCATGCTCTAATAGAAGAGAACATCCACCTTCACGACCAGCTCGAGAACCTCACTCAAGCCCTCAGAGAGCTGAAGAGAATGCTGTGGCACCACTCAAATGGTAATGTGATATAGCAAAAAATATATGGGATTATCAATATTCCAATAGACATCAATTGAAGGATTTGTATTTATTTTATCCAGTTAAAGCTGTAATTGATTTAAAGCTTTAAAAGCTGTAATTGATTGCTCAAGATGAACATCACTTTCAGTTTGATACATTTTGAATAAAGCTTATTCAAAATGAATCCACTTGTCAATAGTTCAAATGGATTGGCTGTGACAATGTCAACGCTGCCAATTCAGTTTTTTTCTTAATTTCCTGCTTGTTTTGCATATTTAATACTTTTGTTTGAATCTCCCCGTTGACTATTCAGTTTTTGTTTCATTCACCTTAGTCTACCATTCTACTTCTAAAATATTCTAAAGACAGTCCATAAAGTACTGTCTCTATTTCTAACTAAATTATATTGTTATTCAAGCTAGCTCTGCTTTTCATCCAGATGAAAATCACCATAACGACCACCATAGCGACCATCATAATGAGGATGCTCGACATATGTGGAACGAATGGTCAGCAAATGGTGAGTATTGTTTTTACCCCGTCCCTACCACAGGCTCAAATAGCATTTTTTTAAAAGAGAATCAATTAACGATATAATATAAATTAAAGCTAAAGGCTTTTTCTTTAGATTGCTATAGTGCCCCCTATTGTCCCATCTGGATACATTTTGGACTGATTATAATCTTAACCCATGTGTACACTAAGTTTGATGATAATTTGGATCAAGTTAATCCCACATTTTCTCCTAAAATTTGATTGGACAAATTTAGGTCATGTTCTTTGCTCAATCGACTACATCTTACATGAGCAATTAAAACCTTCTTCCCAACCGTCAAAAAGTTGGTTCTGCTGAAATTGAACATTCGGGCAAGGAACTGTGGTCATTTTTGTCACAAGCCACACCCATTGTGATACCACGCCCCGATTGACAAAAACCTGTTTTCAAATTCAGAATTTTGTCCTGAACAACTTTTATGTTCACTCAAACCCATCACGGAGTCCATCTTGACGTGATGAAGCGATTTTACTCCAATGCATTTTTCTTACATCCCCCTTACGGATTTCATTTGCACCCATGTTTTAGATTTTTATTGTACAGACTTACCTTCTCAAGCTGGTATATATTGGTCGATATATGGTATGTACCAAAGGATTTACCTTAAGTCAAAAACCTAGCATCCTTTGGGATTTTAGTATTTTTCACAAAATTTAAAATCTATCAAGACTAAAGTCATAGGTTCTTGAGGCTAATTTGTCATCTGTACAAACCTTTATGACTAAGTCAAAGGGGTCAGGAGATATGCTTTTTCAAAGTTTGCATTTTAAGACGATTGCTATAGAGCCCCTATTCAGGAATTCAGTGTGAATTTTGTTTTTGGGCCATCTTTAGTCACCTACCTACCATTGTGGAAAGTTTCATAAAAAGCATTTATGGCTGGGTAGGGGTTTCGGGTAATTAAAACCCCCCGTCAAATTACAATAGGGTGCCTCACACTGGGCTTGGCCTCCACATTACAATAGGGTGCCTCGCTTTTTGTGCTTGGTCCCATAATTAATGTGAACTCACTGAACACTGAAGGTTGTGTAACGGGGCCAATCTCACCATTAGCTGACATTGATTACATCGCCAGTACAAACTACACTTTGGGTCACTGTGGCATTGGGACCAGAAGGAGAGGTTGTTTGTGTGTTTACTTTTTCATTAAACAGTACCTCAGTGCTCCACATTGTAGCACCACATGGTTTGTATCGTTGTTTTGTATTCTTAGGTCTTAACAAGTTGGCATAATCATCTGTTACCAATTCAACCATTTCCTTACCCCTGCCCAAGTCCAAACTGTGCATCTCCTCCGGTGTTAAGGATCAGTGTGTCTGTTATCTCAGTGAGATCTTTAACTCCATGTACTAAAATAGATTATTCTTATTCTGTCTCCCCTCTCTGACAGGCATCAGTGCAGAAACCCATCTTCTGTTGGAGCATGCTCTGTGCGGACATGACCCCCACAACTCTGGAAGCGTCCAGACACCCTCCCTGCTCCTCCTGGCCCTACTGAACATTACCCTACTGATGTCTGGCTCGATTTAGGCTACATTAGCCTACTTCATAAATATGTAAATGTACATGGAGTTCATATTGTAGATCTATATTGACTGCCTGTAACATTGATCTTGCGGAAATGATGTTGATACTCCAGCCATAAGAGCTGAGAGTGACGTGAGTATATCGAGATATAGGTTGGTATGTTTTAAAATCCTTTCATTCATGTTAGAACCCATCCAGTACATTTTTCTTTTCTGTTAAGTGGTTATTGATTGGTCTAGATTGGACTAATTGACTTATTCATGTGCTGTGAAAAGATTCTATGGAAAGTCTAGTGTGGTGGAATGGCCAGTCGATTGTAGCGTCACAGAGCTGAGGCAGGCAAAACCAGAGACGTGGGTGATATAATGGGGCATATGGTCTCATTTCTGTACTATCCTCTCAAGAGAATTCATTTAATATGTAAAATATGGACTCAGAATGTTATTATTCCTTTGTATGTAATGGTTTCACTCGTTTCCATAAACTTATTCAAAGGTCAGGCTTGACTCATTAAACCAAGGGATTTGTTCTCTCATAAATTTGGTCTGAGATGAAAATGGATGGTTCCAGTGAAAGTTATAGGCGGCGGTCGAATAGTCTTTTTTGCTTTTGGAAGGTTCCTAACTGAGTGAAATGATCAAGAATATCTAAGTGGCAGCAATGAGAAGAGCTGATCGAATTCCAAAATTGCTAAGGAAAGGTGCTTCATTGCTTCCTTATCTCCTTTAGCAATGGTTACACTGGACCATCCTTAACGAAAGGATAGGAGATAATGCCGTCCCACAATTCCTTGCAGCAGGAATATTTAAAGCGATGCACCATTCATCGGTCACAAATGTTAACCGAAATGGTTGTTTAATTGAGAATGGTTGCTCACGATCACCTTTCTGCCAATTTGTATTTATCTACATGAATCCCATTAATTTGTATGCAAATCATTTTGTCATGTTTATTGTGTGTTCGTTGCACGTAACTTCAAATGTGGGTGCGACTTGGATATTTCTGGGTCATTTCACTCAGTTAGGAACCTTCCAAAGCAAAAAATATTATTTGACTGCAGCCTGGGTACCGGTTTGACTATGCCTGGTTTCTTATGAAGACTTATGAATAAGTCTAATTAGTTAAATATATTTCATTCATTTCCTATTCCAAAGTATCAAGTCTAAATAACCAAAGCTGTGATACATACCTACCTGTGTAAGTGCTTACAATGATGCCTTCCTGATCTGTCTATTAAACGATAAACAGTAGTCATAATGGCTTATTTCACCATATGGTTTACAAATGGGATTAATTGTCTGTAGCTGCAAATATAATTAAAGGAAATGCTGAAACAACAAATTGTAGCAAACAAAGCCATGATGACCGTCTGGAAATAAATTCTTTATTTTCTCCATTACCCTAACAAGTTTTTAATGGCCAAACACATATAAAAGTTATAAAACTAAATATAGCCAAATGCAGCCAGTAGGATTTACACCTCAAAACAGTGAAAGAAAACAGACATGCACATACAACTAATCAGAAAACAAACTAACACAAATAAATAAAAGATACAAAGCTGAAACACAAACACATGGAATCTATTTAGCACCATAATCCCTATTTGCACGACAACAGAACTTTGTTTTTAGGCCAATATTAACTCTTGTTAAATATGGTGTTTACAATGGAATGAATATGACATGGTGATGGAACTGATTTTAGTGTCATTCATTTGATTTTGTCCTGATTCGCTTCCTTTAGGTCCGTTTCATTGTGTCATAGCATCATGCACTTCTGCAACCCTAGCTCAAACATCACTATTGGTCCTCAAAAACATAAAAGGGGTCTGTGCTTAACTATGCATGTGTATCCTTCAGGTGAGTGCGGTGCGTGAATGAGATCAAAGGGGGACTAGTCTATATCCAGGTCAGAGTCGTCATCACACAGGTGCTGCACCATGCTGCCGTTGCGGATGGTCTTGGGCATGGCGGTGGCGGGCTTGTCTGGCAGAAGGCCGTACTCCTGCAGCAGCGCCTCCACGTCCACAGCAAAGAAGTCCTCTCCCAGCTGGTCAGTGACCCGCACGAAGTTACCGATCAGGTCGCCGGCCTTGTACACCAACAACGCGGGCAGGGCGCTGCCCCGGAACAGGGCGCTGGTGCTGATGGCCGCGCTGCGCACACTGCAGAACTTGACCAGCGGGTACTCCTGCGCCAGGCACAGCAGGCTGCCGCGCATGGCCTCACAGCCCGCCACCTCAGGCTCGTAGATGTGGATCATCACCAGCGTGCTCTTGTCCTCTTTGTCCAGCGCCTCAAGGAAGTCCACCCCACTCGCCAGCTCGAAGATCTGCGCAAAGCGCTTGCCGCGGCACAGCTGCCGACGCATCTGCTCGATGCGCTGCGTGCGGTAGTGCTGCAGGAAGTCCTCGTCATCCTCCTGCTCCTGCAGCATGTTGTACTCCTGCATGGTCATCTGTGCACAACGGCCACGCACACAATTTGAAATGCATGTGAGTTTTCATGTACACAAATATTTTATACAAAGACATATCTATAGTCCTATTTTAGATGCAGCTGAAGAGACATTTTGCGACGTGCAACACTGCAGTCAGCTTTCTTATTGCTATGGTGTTCCTTATCACACCCTGCACCAATGGAAGTGTGAACTGGGAGAAAACAGTAAGGAACCATGGATGCATAATACATCCATGGTTATAATTCTATATCTAAATAAAAGAAGGTAAATGAAGTCCTAAAAAGAACGGATGGTAGCGCTCTTTACTTGACCGTAGTTGGTTGGGGTGAATGGGCAGTTGATAATGGGAAAATAAATATAATTATATGATTCAAACGATGAACATGTTTTGGGAATCTACAAATTGTTCAACGTTAGTTAAATTATAAAAAGCAGGGTCTAATTCTTCTATGCATATTTCTATAAAGGAACTAGCATATGGCATGCTTCCACAATTCACATCTCCGCAGAAATGCTTTTCTCTCACACACAAAAAAGCAAAATGTAAGGAAAATATAGGGCAGCCGACTCTTCTCATATGCTTGTTTGTCAAAACGTTCAGAAGGGAGGTTGGAGGAATGCAGTCACCAGTGAACACTGATGAAGCACACAATCATCCAAATTCACAACTAATCACAATTCTCCCAAAGAATTCTGAAGGAGAAAAAGTGATATCCGTGGGCCTGTTGAATGCTGTTTTTTGACCCCAAACTGTTGGCCCAGTGCTAATCTTACTTTCCCATTGATCTTGTCTTCCAGCTCCTTCTGCTTCTCCTTGTCGTTCTCCAGGTCGAGGTCCGAGCGGCAGGTCATGGACAGCTTCTTGATCAGTCTCTCCATCTCCTTCTTCTGCTCCTGTCTCTGCTCCACCTCCAGCTGCTTGTATTTCCTCCAGTCGTTGATCACCCCCTTCGGGCCTGAGGAACGGATTGGGTCCCATTTGGTACTTGGTCTCCAACTTTCAAGTTGACACATGATACTATATTGTTTTCACAGATGATGTGTGATCATCACTGATGAGGAAAAGCTTGATGGCTACTAAATCTCACATTTGCAGCATGCATTTGGTATCGAAACACATTATAATCAACATTATATCGTTATGGGCGTAGGTATGGTAGCTCAGCCCGTAGAGCGCGTACCATTAAAGGCTCAGTCCTTACCGCAGCGACCCGGGTTTGATTCCTGCCCGTGGTCCTTTGCTGCATGTCCTCCCCTCTCTCTCCCATACCTTCCTGTCTATCTCACTCTATAATAAAGCATTAAACATGCAACAAAAATCGAAAGACTGATGACAGACAAGCTTACATGTGGGTGAACATTTTCTTCTGCCTCAAATGTATTTTGACCAATTCTGTTGGAGGAGGCAAGGAGTAGACGCAACTTAAATAGAATGGGTCTCTACTTAGAACAAGCTGCGCGGAACCACAAGAAACGTGGTATGGCTGACCAATACTCTCGGATCCAGAAGATGAACGATAACTCAAACAAAAGCATTGTCTTCCCATTGTCTGTATCCCTCCTTGGTCAACATCGAAAACAAACTCGGCAAGCACTGGTAAACTAAACTTGTCCTGTAGATGGTGGGGAGACGAGCTAGAACGTCCTGTCTAAACACTAGGGCTGGGTAAAAATATCGATTCATCAATGCACTGCAATTTATTTGTTCTCGATTCAATTTCGATAGATTTTTTTTTAAATCGATTATTTCCGTTGTAATGACGATCCGCTCCTGTGGGTGCCGCTATAGTGCGGTTCGCGTTTTTCCGGATGCCCCGCAGTATTGTGTTGTTGTTTCACTGGTCGTTACTCGTACGTTCATTATGACCAGCAGTCCCAATGTAATGTACTTTGTTGTTGAGTATGCCTAAATTATTTACATGCACTTTTACATTTGTCCATGTTATTTTTATTACTTTTATGCTACTATGCTACTTTTAATACTAATGTTGTATTCCCCTTTTGCTAATTAAAGCACAATGAAATGGTTAATTCATTTTGGGGTCACCTTGTTCTAAACCAATACAAATAATGCACACATTTAGGTATTTTTGTCATCTGCACGTATTAATGAATCGATATCGAAGCAATTGGATCAAAATCTAATCGAATCGATATCGAATCGAATTGTGACCTAAAGAATCGTAATTGAATTGAATTGTGAGGTACCTGGCAATACCCAGCCCTACTAAACACCATCCTTTGACGAAGTGCCTGTAAAGGTTGAATATCAAGCCTGTGAAGTAGACTGGCCACTGTTGAAATACATTTTTTTTAAATTGTCCTCTAAAACATCCGTCTTGCCAAATTATTATATCTTCGGAAGAATATATGTACATTTACATTTAGCAGACGCCTTTGTCCAAAGCGGCTTACAACCATTCACACACCGACGGCAGAGTCAACCATGCAAGGCGACAGCCAGCTCGTCGGGAGCAGTTAGGGTTAGGTGTCTTGCTCAGGGACACCTCGACACTCAGCTAAGAGGAGACGGGGATCGAACTAGCAACCTTCCCGCTCTACCTCCTGAGCTACTGCCGCCACAGTTATCTATCCCTTACAAAACAGGAAACACTGTAACTTCACCCCTTGCAATTCCCGGTTTCAAGCCCAGGTGCTGTGCAGTCTTCCCCCAGAAGTTTGGCCATAGCATTGTCGAACTTCTGGATCCGCGATTAGGGTAGGATAGTCAAGAGGTTAGGGTGTTACGACTCCCATCCCAAATGATTCCGGGTTGAACCCAAATGTCCAGTCTAACCGACAGGCATCCATGAGCAAGATGCATAACCCTGACATAAGTCTAAGATAAAATATAATTCACTGCAAGTCGTTTTGGATGAAATGCTGAATGACTTAATAACTAATAGCATATTAAAATCACAGTGAGAAACTAGGTCACATTAGTAACCTGTGTTGACAGCACTCCCATCTGGGCTGTAGTCTATCTCTGGCTCCAGCACATCTGGGTTACGGATGGTCTTGGCCTCCCCCTCCTCGTCCTCATTTTCGCTGCCCTCGTCTTCGCTGCTGCTGTAGTAGTACTGTAGCTTCTCCCCCAGGAGCTTATCATCCAGTGTAGTCATGGCTACTGCTCAACTGTCACTGAAAAGAGGTTGAAATTGTAAAAACAAATAAACTTTTAACTTCCCATATAGTGTGGCTTGATAGTTAAACGTTTCTCTCATAGCCTAATCATGCATTTATCAGATTACTTACATATTAACCTTAAGTAACATAGAATACCTGCATATATATAAAAAAACATGGAGGTATGTCAAATGAAATAGCTTAGCAAAGAATAGAATAATTCAAAATAGGTAACTTAGGGCAGCACAATGGGTGATCTAATATCCCTGAGCATCACCCTTAACATGATTAGTGACAAAAACAAGTAAGCTGAACACACTAGTCTATAAATAATATTTATTTAGGGTAGACCTAGTCATCGCATAATTTTAGTCAGCTAATGGTAAGTAATTTAAGACAAACTTAGAGTTTGACGTTTCAAGCAGAAATATATCTGCAATTAAATACAAACATTTAATTCTCCATGTAGGTCACCAGCTAAAAGCAGCTGACGTCTCCATTGTTGGAAAAGCTGTAGCTTCCCATCTGCTCGCACCAGGTATGAATGCTAGCCTCTAGTGCTAACTATCTGTCAACGCCTGTACAGCGCAAAACAAAGCGATTTGTTCAAATAATTCCATCCGTCATGATGGGCAGGATTATTCCTCAACGATACATTTTTGAAAAGCTGTATTATTATTATTTAAGTTCGTTTGTATCTTACCTTATCTTTAAAGATAGGAATGCAACTCAAGCGCAGCTAAACGAATCCAATCTGCTGGAGGATTAAATCACTTCCTGGTTGGATAACAAAATGGTCAGCTGGCGATGACGCGCAGAAAAAGGAACCGCCCACAAACCCCTCTACATAGCGACAACATACATTTTACGTGGAAAAACCCATGCATCGTCATTTTTGTTCTTCATTTTGATGTAGATTAATTAATTCCTAATTTTTAAAACATGTTGACATGAACAGGTACGTCCTGTGGTAATTTTACTCTTTTTTTTTACTCTCTCTCACGCTTACTTTCTGGGCTACTACCAAGTAGCAGTAGCCAATCGTAGCTAAGTCACGCCCACCTCATGCATCACGTCTGGGCATTAGAAATACGCATGCGTATGGTAAGGTATACCATACTGGGGGTCTGGGGGCCGCCAAGGGCACAACCAATATATTCCCAGCCACCTGGTTCGACATATTTTGCAAGTGGCAAAAATAAATGCAGCAAATTAATGTTTGATACGATACAACGATAGTAAAGATAGTTATTATATCACTGGCCAACTGAAAACCGCGCAGGGAAATCAGCGAGACTTTCTAACTATGCGTTATTGATTTGTATATCATTGGTATATCAGAGCCGCGTAAGAAAATATAGCGCGGTCGCGGTTTAGTTCGATTCTATTCAATATGTAAGGCCTACGGTATATAAAAAATATAAATAAGACACGCAGCAGGCATAAAGAGATAGGCCATGGATCCCGTGGCCTGCGTGCCAGTGCGGCTGGGCAGCACTGGCCCCACAGCTCTTTTTCATGCCCGGGCAGGGCCGCTGCAGGGCCGCTGCAGGGCCGCTGCAGGGCCACTCCTACCCTTTGGCTGTGGCATCCACAGCATGTAGCAATATGCTGGTATCTGCTTTACTTCTTCATGTGCAGCCCGTAGGTGGGAAACATCAATCCCAGCGGCCGATGCCAGTTTTTCAGCATCATCAAATCCCCCACTTATTACAATTTCAAGACCATACTGAAAGACATGCCTTTCAAGTTCCATTGAAAGGAATTGTGTAAGGTTTGCCTTGTTTCCGTCCATTTCAATGAAACTATTCTAGTTAGCTGGCATATTTACATCATTACTAACAATGGTCAGTGGTGCTACGTTTTATTCTTGTTCCACCCTTTATGGAGTTCTGTAGGTACTGATCAAAGACTAGATCCACTCTAGTAATGTTCCCATCTAGATTGCCAGTCATTTTCTGTATGAACATGTCTGTATGACCATAATCCCCGAAGGTTGATGAATTTTGAGGTTTTCCTATTCCTCTTACTAAAGCCATCCCATCAATGATAGTGCATGTTCTCACAAGAGATGGACTAAGCCCTGTCTCCTTTGCACCAGCTTGTAGTATGGTGGCTAAGTCAGCTTTGCTAGTAGGTCTGAGCACAGACTCTGTTGTGGCAAGTGACAGGGGGATTGCACACAGTTCCTCTTGGAGAAGCCCGTCGATGTTAACCTCTCTGCCACTGTCCATGGATACAATGATGCAACGGAAAATATCCCTGTCAGGCTTCACACACTTAAATTTGAGTTTTCCAAGTTTGCTATCTGTTCTGTAAAGATTTGAGAATGTTTTGAGTTTTCTCTTAGTGAGGCTGTTATGGAAGTTTGTGTTCATTGTGCTCATTCTTTTTTTCACAAGCTCAGTTTCCATTTGTTTCCCAGACTTTGCAGCATGTGTTAGGTCATTCATATCTTCTGAAGGAACATCACCGGTTGTCAAAGACACCAACTCATACATATTCTCCAGTTGGAAGGCATGGTATCTCTGGAATTGGTCTACAAGTTGAATGACATCCTCATTATCCCTTCTTATCCCTTCGAGTCTTGATGGAAGGCAGTCTCTGTGGTTGTCTTCATCCTCTTCTCCATCATGTGTCAGTCCAAACAGGGATCTAGTGTCCTGTAGTGCTAAAGATGCACCCTCATTGTAGGTAATGGACCAACGGTTTCTAGCTGTCTCATTTCGAATGATGCCTACCAATCCTCCAGCAACCTTTCCGGTTTTATTGATGTGCTCAAGGCAAAGATCAAAAGGCACCTTGTTGAAGCTGTGTTTGGCCTCTTTGGCTACAAAATCACCATCTAGGAAGCCCTGGTAGACCCGTGGTGCCGTCTGTGCCAGATGTTCCATGTCTGCTATGAATACAGCACCCCATCTTGTGTGAAATTCACTCCTTTATAAAGCTTTGTTCAGACTGTTGACACCTGCTGTGATCGTCCTTCCCTGGATCTGCTGTCTCATGCCAAATCACAGGTGTGCTGACACAACAGTGCCCCTTGTGGTGTGATACTCTTGTGGTATTTATTGATTATTATTTTTTAAAGATCATGCTTGCTGATAAGTTGGATTATATTGCACATTTGCCCAAAATTACAGGAGGTAACATGGAAGAAAGAGGAAGCACTTTGAAAAAAAAATCAGATTTTACCACTTTTAAGAATATATTGTTAAAATGGCCAAAAAAACATTTTCTAAGCTGTCAACCTGGCTAGAACACATGTTCGGGGGTTAAATATTAATACTGGATAGGTTGTTTGCTTGTACCAAAAAGTGTCCGACTAAGTTTTAATATACCCAGACCCAAATGGCCAGCACACTGGGTTCATGGCAGCACTGTTATGATTAAACACACGCATAACGTGTGTTTATTTACTTATGTATCGACCACAGTGATTGATAGCCTCCATAAGGTTTAAGGTTACAATGTTATGAAACATAAGTCACATTATCACACCAACAAAGCTAATTCCGCAGACCAATTATAAATAGTAACAAAGGGACGTTATATCCCATACGTTAACGTTAGTGAGGTGAAAATCATGACCAAATCGCGGTGTCTCTGAGACCTTATTCAAATACGTTGCTCGTTTTACTTCACAAAAACATGAGGATTATTGTTATGACTAACTGCATTGTGCTATCATATAATATTGTTACACTACTGACATTAAGGATAGTTACCGTTTCCAAAAGTATCATCAAAATAATATACTGCATGCTATTATTAGTGTTGTAAGTACTATTATTCCGATAACGCGAGCCAAATGGTGCTTACCTGTCTAGTAGAACAGAGATTGGCGTCTCTCTATAGTCTCTCCATCTTGGGAATGCCGCACCAATGTTTACTCTCGTAGGCTATCTCTCCTCTTGTCAGATAATCTTCTTGGGTCATTTGATTCACCCGTATGTTTGCGCTTTACATGGGAAGCTTTGGTCACAAGCCGTGGGAAACTGCACTGAATAATCGTGTTCCATCACGAGTGAGCAATAAAAACATAAGAATGAAAAAAAACAGAGTGGATAGCTGTCTAGTTCGCCGACTTATGCTGCTATCCATTTGGATGTACGAAGTGGTAAAGTCGCAAATCTCCCAGCTTTCTTGCGGCATTTCACTGAGGCACGCCCCCTTTTGGTCGTAGCATCTCGTAGCTTTCAAAGTAGAGCGAGCAGAGCTGTACAACTCGCCAACAAGATGGCGGCGCCCATAGTCGATGGTAAGTTGAGATGTATTTTCTTTGAATTTGTACCACGTTGGTGGTTGTAATGTCGATTTTTAATCCTC
>OMKX01026931.1:2126-15977 GCA_900302425.1 Brosme brosme
TAATATTAGTGGAGACAGCATAGAGTAGGCAGTGTGACTCAGCAGGGTGTAGAAATGTAATGTTATGTCATTTCTGGATCCCTATTAAGGACATGCAAAATTAACATCCATTCTATTTTGGTGCTGTTGAAAGCCATAGAAAAAAGTGACAACTAAATGACTGAAGAATAAAAAAGCCACAGATCCTGTTTCATTTGAATAGAGTGATGTCACAAATATAGCCACGCAGACTAAAGCGGTAGTTCATAATGAGCTCGTAGGTCATCGCTCGTCAAAAGACAAGAGTGATCCTGGAACTCAAAGGATTAGGAAAGTATGAATTGGTTCATTGGGTATGAATGCAGAGTTAGCTTGCTCAAAGCGACTGTACAGGAGTCCACTGTATGGGATTATACAGTAAATAAATACTGGATATGATGTACGCCAGTTCATGCTACAGTAATGGGTGGGGAGGCTTTAGCTACTCAATGCTAAGAGCTAGCTCGGCTACTCTTTACTCGCCTGCAAAAGTGTCTGCCGATGTCAGTCACTATCCAAACTCTTGACAGTGGTGCGTTATTCTCTGCTGGTTTTGTGTTTCCTGATTGGCTGTTGACAACACTGTATTTGTGTTGAGTAGAATGTTTCCGTCATTTGTGTTTGAAGAATAGAGTGATTCTTCCGTGATAAAATGTAAGCAGATGGATGGGGGCTTTACAAGATTTGCTGGATGGTGAAGCCTTTGTCGTAACAACGATCGATTTGGTCAAAGTACAGTGTATCAGAGCTCAGCGGTTTTGTGAAGATGGGTCCACACATCATCCAGGCTATAGTCAATCATGTGGACTTTGGCCACCACAACATACAGCTGCGCAGGCCAGTGGGTGGTTTCACCACTAAGGTTGACCAGACCCCCGCCCAGTCCCAAGCGACATGAATACATGAATGATTGAGTCACCAGCTATTGCTATTGAAGAGGAAGGGCCAAAGGAAGCTTTGGCTTGCTGCTAAATATCAACACGGTTAACGATTAGCGATTAGCGCTTCAACCCTAAGCCTAATCCTGAGCCCCTAATTTATTTTAAATCCATTTATCCAAGTTGATTTTTACTCCTGGTAATAATGTCATTCATGCCGCCGATGAACGACCTACTCAACGAGCGCAGAGCGCAGAGCGCAGAGCGCGAGCCAGTGGTCGTCGGCGATGGAAGCTCTCTGCCCTCCACAACCTTGGGAGGAATAAAGGAGATATTCCCACAATCCTCCCTTCCGGCTCTTACTCTTCTGTAGAGCCATGTGTTGTGATTCGTCAGCAGCCAGTGCGGCGTGCGCTTACCTCCGTGCTCCGTAAACGCTGACGCTTTCCGAGAAGAGAGTAAATGTATATGCGTGTGTCTGTGTGTGTCTGTATGTATGTAAGTGCATATGAGAATGTTTTGTGCTCTCGGTGTAGCAGGCACATGCAGACAGGGGTGGCAATGGGTGCCATTACTGTCCCTGAACCCATTTTTTACAAGGCGTTATTATGATTATATTAGGATTTATGTCTTTTTTTTAGGTAAAGGCCTCCCTATTACTCTTTTGACAAACAACATAACACATATATAAATATAATCTAACTGTAAATACCTCACATTCACATTCACTTTTTTATGAGCTTGTTTTTCTGCAGCAGTTTACATCTCTCTCTCTCTCTCTCTCTCTCTCTCTCTCTCTCTCTCTATATATATAAAAAGAGAAAGATAAATATTTGTTTGTATAGACTGTCAAGTTTTGTAAGTTTTATTAAGGAAATAACCTCAACATTTTAAATGGGTGAAAATGTGTGCCATTTAAAATCAGTAAAACATAACTAATTATGTAAAAATGTTTTGTCAACCAGAAATGAATAAAACTGTATATATAAAACAGTTGTATAACAGACAGACACAGAAAAAAAAAGAAAAAAAAAAGATACAAACTGAAGCACAAATGGCAAACACAAGAAGCAAACAATCAAGCAGATGACAGCCCAGACATTTAAAAAGGTTAAAAAAATAAATGGGTAATGGTCGAAATCCACGGCCGTAATCGATGGTCCAATTTAAGGTAATCAGGTTGAAATTGTCCTGTACTGAATCGAACGCTTACCATTATTTCCCTAGGTCATTAACATATTCTCATTTAAAGGCCTTTGAAATAGTTGTAGAAGAGCGCCAATGTAGCGTAGAATAACTGAATATACATCGAGATGTCTACTCTGATTCTGTGGCCGAGCCTTCAGCAGTCTAGAAGTTAACTAAAATTGAAAGACAAATAACCTATTTTGTGTATTTATATCCATATTAGGTTATTGATGTTTTTTTTAACTATATTTTCTTTATATTCTCATTAGTAGGAGTACAATCTTAATTGATCATGTTTAGAGGTAATATCTGGTAAATGAGGTTAACCGGGTACAATCTGTCTAAGCTCCTTCCCAGGCCCCGGTCTGATTGGCACGTTTGACTGGTGAAGGCGGGGCATGCCGTGCTTACAGAGCTAAACATCATCTCTCTAGTGACCGGAGGGCAGTTTATTTAGTAAAGGGTAAAGTGAGTCACCGGAGTGGTCTAATGTATGGTGATGATGATGATGATGAGCCGGGAGCCGTCTAAAATCTAAATTTGCTCATTCAGACGCAGGCACAGTCAACTCAAAGCAGATACTCTAACAGCGCATTTCATTAATTATTAGCTGACAGATGGCTATGGCATTTATAACAAATATCAAATAATATCCCTTCAATCTTCGGCACCTTTAAAGGGTTGGTTAAGGATTTTGTCAGTGAGCATTGAGACCATTTTTGTTGTGCGAGGCTCCAGAGCATTGGCTCCACAACTCAACTTATTATACCTTCCAGATAATGCAGACATGCATCTATTTACATTTGTATTTATGGAATAAACTATGTTCAAAAGGCGTCCAAAAAACGCATATATTTGACGATGCGTCCAAAAACGCATCATCAAATACATAAGTGCTCGCTATCATCGTACCAATGGAAAAAAGGGGTCTCACTGCTCTTGTCTTATCCCGGGGGAAGGATCACAAAACGTCAACAATCCGCAATCCTTAAATTACCCTTTAAATCAGGTGCTTGCTCTGGTTAGCCTGTAGATTACGACACTCGCGCAACATTCTCTACCTTGTTTTTCATGGAAACCCTCCACAACCTTGACCCAAAGAGAGCCAAAACAATAGCTTCCCCCCTGAGCTGATAATGTAAAGAGAAGCGATGGCTCCGCTGTTCAGCACTGAGTACTGACAGCAATCACCGCAAACAGCTGGCAATCATTCGCTAATCACATAGCCGCGGGAATAATTTTCAAAAGGCTCATTAATTCATTCATTTATCAATGCAATTCAATGGGGATTGCTGCAGAATGAGCCCGGCCGACGGCCTTTCTGTCATTTTCCAGAACTCACAGGTGGCCAGTCAGTCCACCCAGTTTTAACCAAACCAAACATCCTACAGGCAATCAAATAATCTGAAAAAGTAGGAGTCCAGGTAGATTTGCATCATCTCAACATATTCATATGTAATTCAATATCGGTATGATTTATTATTCAGAAATGATCATTAAAACATAAATAAATTTCAAAAAATACATCTTTTTTAATTTGTAAAATAATTTAAGTACCTCCTCAATCTCCAGGGGGTGCTAAAGCACGCCCAGGCCCTGTGAGGCTGATCACCTGGCCGGACGTTCAATGGCAGGTATAGAGCGGTGGCATTCCTTCGTCGTCACTGCAGAATAAGCCACACTCTGCTCTACCAAACAAACAACCAGCTTTACCGTGAGTCTCAGCCTATGCTCAGCGTGAGCCAAGGACACCTGGTAATATTTTTTTCGGTCAACCCGATGGCTAAATGCAGCTTGTGAACAGGTGTTATTCTGTATTAAACAAGAGATGCACATGTGCTCGCAACTACTAATAAATTATGTCAATCTTGATCCTGCCAGCTTCTGTGATTATAAGCCTATTATTCGTGTATACTTATCCTTATTATGTATAGGCCTATATTAGTAACATGTATAGGCCTATATTATAATATATATTTATTATATATGATATTATGGAATTAATGTCTTTGTTATGTTTGTTAATAATTTGCATTATTATTATTCTCATCATTATGTTAATTATTGCTCCTGATGATCTTATTCTATGATCTGAATAATAATCTGCCTTTTCATGTATATGGAATGCGTATGTATCCAACCTATTATTTGAAGCAAAAATGCTGCTGTGTAAACAAAAATAATATTAATCCCAACTCTACCTTTAGGGAGCCTCATAATTTATTCCCCGACAGGGATCGTATCACATCTCTATCCAACTCCTCCCACCTTTACATGTGCAGCCTGCCCAAAACACTGGTCGACCCTTGACCTCTAACCTGCCAGGAGACTGAGCCATTGATACTCTGCCTCCCCGGGCATTCATCCCCCTTTGACCAACCAAGCTCCAGGAATGAGGAGGAAAAAAAAAAGAAAACAGCACTGTTGCCATGGTTTCCAGAGGGATTTTAATCATAGGCTTAGGAGCGTTGCTATGTGCTACCTGAGCAGAGATGGGTTAACTGCAATATAAAAAAAATGCTGTATAAGTAACCTCTTGGAATTTTTGGTTTTGCCTCATGTCTTTGGTTAGGGGTTATTTATATCAACCGATAAATGAATATAGTGTTGAAAAGTAGCAGTAGATGGCAGCATGCATGGGTTGTAAATGACCAGCGTTTAGAGGGAGTGAATCGATTCGTCGCCCTTAACCAACATGAGTTTATTCAATTTGTTCCATGAGATGAGTTTTATTTCACAACCACCAAATAATAAATAATATAACATCAAATAATATATTAGGTTAACATTTCATAACTCGCTGAAGCAGTAACAAAGCCCTATCTGAAATTGTGTCATTAGGGAACCACATGTTTTCACTTACAAATGACAAAAAATGCAGGCAATAATTCTTTTGATTTGATAGGATATTAGGATTGAAAACTCTAATCTGTTATTTTATTGGATCATACAAAATCCAATGGGTTATTTCAATCCTTTAGTTTCCTTCTTTTGCACTGTCCCCCCACCTGAGAACCAGTTTCTGGGGAGATTGATACATTTTCTTTAACCAAATAATTATATGTTAGAGATAGAATGTGTGAAATGTATTTAAGGTTTATTTGAATAGGGACAGATACAAAAACATAGATACACTTGAAACTGTCATCTGATTTATGCATCATAGTGTTTTTAGCTAAAGCCAATTCACAACACTTGTCCCTACTGTGTGTATTGCTAGTAGTAGGCTACTAGAAATACTATAATCTGGACAATTATTTCCACTTTGTTCCCTGTCCCATGAGGCCTTTGAATATAAGATGACATGGTCGATGCCACATCTCAACGATATATATGATATTTATTAAACAAGCTGCACAGTATGTCATTTTCTTTAGGTCACTAACACAACAACAAATATGTAATTGTGTGCTCAACCTGAAAAAACAAACACTTTATTGGACCTACTACTACTACTACTACAGCTGCTTCAGTTTCCAGCCGAGTGTGGAGGCAGTGGTCGCTGGAGCTTATCAAAAGAGGTCATTTGTCACTGATTTCACGGTTATTTTTATCGGCTCCCAGCGAGCAGGTCTAATCAGAACAGGATGTTCCACAGCCTCACCCAGCGTCCTGATCAGTGATTAGAAAGTGATGTGGAGGTTCCCGAGTTAAAATAAGATTGAATTTATGCGGAGGCATAGGTACTAGAGAGGCGTGGATTGAGTTATAGGCCTGCATGACCCAACAATAGCCATGGGTGTAGGCGGTTACGGATCAGCCTTTATTCAGTATTCATAATATGTGGATGATTTGCGGGACCGTCAGTTAAAATCAGCTACCGAATTTTTGGTGTAATTAATAAAAAACATATTAATATAGTGTTCACATTAGCTCATAGTAGACAATACAAACTACTAGGCCCATTCATAATTTAGAACAGTACAATATTTCTCTGTTTGAGCGGCCATCATTCAGCAACTACATGAGAACAAAGGTGGTGCAGTGGGAAAATGGCAGAATTGACAGATGTACAATTGAGGCTAAAACAATTGAATACAACATTGAATAACCCCAAAACAAGAAAAGACCTGCTTGGGAATCGTTTGGATTGGTGGCTAGAGAAGACAGCACCAGTGTTTGATATGCGATCTGCAATGGCTGTGAAACAATCTACAATTACGACAGCAACAAGCTCGGTATTTCCCATGTGACCCAACACAAGTGCACCAATGCAGGCCTTCCTGCCCAGCCAAACTATGTCCTGGAAACTCTTTCTCCAACCCCCAGGCAATATCCTTCTTCACGCGTACAGACAGCAAAAATATACCACGACAAGTACCAGTAAGTCAAACGTAAACTTGTCGATGACTATGTTGACTTCTGTTGTGCAGACCATGGTCCCTTTATATTGTTTTGGGGCAGGGGTTTACTACTTCAGCCCAGGCACTTATCAACATTGGAGCGCGTTTATTGAAAAGTTGACGCCAATGCTGTTCCCCCACATCGACAGACCGGGTGTGTTCCGGACAAGAAGCAAGCAGAGACTGAAGAGCAGCAAACAGCCTTCAAGCGGGGCTTCGGGATGACAGGGGCTTGCCATCCTTCCAGATGCGTGTGCTGACATGTACAGCAAAAGGCTGCACACATGTGTCACATGTCACTGTTTGACAGGAGACTGGAAGACGGCAGGTCGAGTGATGTTAAAGGCGGAATACAACTCCACACTCAAGGAAAATGCAGTGCACATTCATGATCAGCTCTCCCAGGAACTTAGCCAGCGTGGGAGAGGGTTCTATCCACGGACACTCCCAGATGACATGACACACCCACTTCGCTATATGACACACCCCTTTCATCACTCAACACCCCTCCCAAGATAACTTCCTGGATTAGTATGGGGATAGCGTGTGTTATCATTCCCGAAGTACTGCAAGAATACCGAAACTAAACCATATCTATTAACACCTAAACTAACCCTAGCCCAAAGCCTATTTACCATCTCTAACAATATAACTCCTAAACTTAAAGATTTCTAACACCTAAACTGAACCATATGTTACCTAATATCTAAACTTAGCCATCACTACTATAACTCCTAAACTTGACCATCTCTAATATAACTCATAACCATAACATCTGTTATATAACTCCTTAACTTAACCATTTGAAACCTAACACCTAGGCCTAAACATTTGTAACCCAATAGCTAAACTTACCCATCTTACCAGCTAAAATGAGCAAATTATTAACGTAGAATAAAAAAGGTGTCTAGGCTCCTAGAAATGTTGTCCTAGTGCAGTGCTAGTGCTGATACTGCAGCCTGTGGTATTGCAGGAACATACTAATGGACGTAGGGCTGCCTGCAAAGTGGGTGTGTCACGTAGTAGGCCTGTAGTTCTGTGTACCCACAGATAGACCTAGTTGAACTGTGGCGTCTACCCAGATCAGGTCGTTTTGGTTAGCGACTAGGGCTGCAACGTTAAGGCTACGCTTACAAACTATGTGTGGATCCCCTGTGTGGTGCACATCCTCCACGCCATCCTTAAGTACACCTTTACCCAGAAAAATGAACCCTTGTACATGGAGGAGGTAATCACCATGTTCCAGGCACGCAAAGGCCTCGTCAGAGACCTGACGAAGACCACCTGAAGAAGACCACTTACTCCACACCCTGGAACAGTAAGGTGGAGATGCTGGGCTCCGTGCCTCACCAGTACTCTGAGCTACCGGACTCACCGGAAGGGAGAGCGCATCTTGAGCGAACGGAAGGGGTGTTCCAGAATACATAGAGCGTTGGGTAAGGGGGAGGGGGGCGCTACCACACCATCCACATGGTTCTTCTCTGGTTACACTGACCCAAGGCTCATTGTAACCAGATGTTGGGTGGTTTGAGTACATGGTGCACATCCGTGCCCGTGCCTCAGAGATGAAGGTCGGGAAAATGTTGATAGCTCAGACCCACAAGAGCCGCCACCTTCCTGTGCCCCACCAACAAGAGCATGAAGATGCTCACCATGGAGGAACGTGTCCAGCACCAGTGTCCAGTCAGGGAAATGCGCCCCCTGCCAGCGCCATTGAGCCCTCCAGAGGACGATAGTTCAGCGCCAAGGACAGAGGATATCGGCGATGGAAGGCTATTTTTTTTCTAATTTCATAAATGAGGTTTTTCTCTTTTATAACCATTTAATGAAAGTGTGTCCCTAGGACGCTAATGGTGTTACTTTCCTCAGGTGGCAGACAGAGGAACATCAGACCTAGAGAACATGTTTGCTGAGTGGGCCAACACAACGGCAGACTACCAGGAAATAGTGAATGAAGTGCACAAGTACATGACCACAAACGTTTCCCCCCGATGACCAGCTTCTCGCCTACTTGGAGAAGCAGAAGCACACATTCCCAAGGCTCAGAGCACTCGCCCGGAGATGCTGGACCGAGTGCTGGCTGTTAACGTACTTTCAGTTTCACTGAATGGATAATTGAGCCCAGAAGGAACAGTCTAAACCCAGGAACAGTTCACTCGATCCTGGTCCTTCACAGGGCACTTAAAGTCAAAGTGAGCATATCAACATAGCCTAGAGGATTTATTTTGTAGCAACTCCTGTTCCCTATTACCTCCAACTGCAGTTTGCTGTTAAACGTTGTTTGTTCTCTTGTTTGTTTGTTTGTTTGAGAAGGTGTATTTTTATTTTATTTACAGATATATTTATAGCCCTTATGTTCGCTATACATGCACAGCCTATTTTCCATTTCATTGTGGGACGATGTACACTTTGAATATGGAATTATCCTAAAAGCTTACTTCTATTTAGTTCGATATTGCATAGCATTATAATGCGTTTGAAAAGCAGCCTTGTGTTTGTAGTGTCTGAAGGGATATAGATGTCATCGTGTTGTAAATATTATGATAGAAAGTGTTTGCTTTTATGCTCTTCCATAAGTGCCACTGTTTCGGTCTTGTATTCTGTTCAATAACTTTTTGCCTAAATAACGAAAGCCTATTATGCTATAAAGTCCAACGTTGACTATGCATTTTGTTGTTCATTAAGCCAAATGCATTACCGATAATAGGCTGCACTCATGTGCATGCTGAAAAGGTTGGCAACAAGTTATGCAAATTCTCTGATTAACTTACAGCTTCAAATGATGGTTGTCCGCAATTCTCATTCTTATGAAACTAAATTATTAACTAGAAAGCAATTGTAGTTTTAAGCATCCCACACAATGCAGCAATGTGCCATCACAACTAATAATATATTAGCCTACTAGGGATACATTAGTTTCCTTTGTTTCCTCTTTTGAAGAAAAGCCTAGACTATGGTGTTTTAGCCTGAGAAATATCAGAATGGGCGGTCGGGGCTGAAGTCATCTCTGATTATCGCGTGGTGTGGGGGGGCTCAAGACATGCGGTTTGGCCATCCCCCGTAGAGTCGGAAAGGCAACGTTGAATATAGGGCCCGACTCGCATAGTGTGCGAGATTTAACATGCTTTCAGAGGAGTCTTTATGTGTGTACCCCCACATTTTCCAGGTCACCAAGTGTGACTGAGCCCCACCTGCCATTAGACATAATGAGGAAGAGTTCAGGATTATACCCGGCTTCCGGAGTCCTGAAGGTGTCCTATGTCATACGTGTTTCCGGTTCAAATCTGCTGTATAGCTAGTACCCATAGACATGGCAGGACCATGGGTGTATTATAAGGTATATCCATGAGTAGTACAGTAAGGTCTATCCATGAGTTGTACGCACTGTGTAGACATCTGTCCTTCCATCCGCTAGAAACGTTGCGGCTGCTCATATATTAGGTGCTTCTGTATCTTAAGTGATTCAGTGCTGTTCTGGTGCTGTTGCATTGGTCTGATTTGTGAGATAACCACACCCCACTCATTTGCATATGAGTTGGGTGTATATTATTTAACAGATTTAAGTAAAAACAGCTAGGAAATAAATGTGTCAATATGAAATAAAAGGCCCCTGAAATAAATAATGTGGAATTAAAAAACCAAATTCCACTGAAATAAATAAATGTGGAATTAGGAAATAAAAGTCCCCTGAAATAAATTAAAGTAACCCTTTGAAAAGCGTCTCTTTAATAAAAATGTATGTATTCTATTGAACTATATTGACCCATTTGTATATTTAAATGTACTTATATATTTATTTAAATATGTTAAAGGTAATCTACTTTCTATTTTACCCTATAATCTGTGAAAACGGGCTGCAATGTAACCCTAAGGGGCCACAGCGCCCCCTCGGCGTATGTCCTCTAACATTATGGAAAGGATCCCTACAGAGTAATAAAACTTGTTTATTTCCCTGATCATGGTCTGTTTGTTATTTTTGTCCAACCAGGTCTCGCTCAATGAGAAGTCTCACAAGTGTTGAGTTGTGAAGTTGAGAAGAGAACGATGGAAACATGAGCGAGAGCTGGAAAGAGGAGAGTTTGTTACGTTGGGCTACAGAGATTGTAGCTCAGTGTTATCTAAAAGATTTGGATGAAGAAGAGTTGAGATTATTTTATTATTGTTATTAAACCTTCATTTTACCAGGCAAGTCCCATTGAGATGACAATAGGGAAATATCCTGCAATAACCAGATTTCAGAGCGAGACCTCTCCTTGAGCGAAACTTGGATGGACTCAATAACAAATATCGGATCAAGCGAAAGGTAACAAACTTGTATTTCTCTGTAGGGAACCTTTCTTTAATGACAGAATATAATCTGAGCCTCTCACTGACAAAAGCAAGCTCTTTTAGAGGACCTACAGTGACGGAATTGCCCCAAAGGATAACGTTGCAGCCCGTTTTTCCGAATTATGGCCGCAGCATTCTCGCTCAATCCTGGACCAATTTCAACAATTGTTATCTGCGTTATCCTTTAGACCCCAAATTATCGGAAAATAGGTTCAAGACGGATATTTCCCAAAGTTTCCTTTAATAAAAGTGTAAGAAGCATAAATCGCTACATGATTAAAACTATAAATAATACATGATTTTATGGTACGCCGCTGGCTGGAGGCCCTAGAGGTGAGCCTCATGAGCCACCCTTATATATAGCAGTCAGTGTTGGTTTGATTTTTTTTTGCTGGTAGATTGACGTCTGATTAATGAGGTTGTATAACCAGTGGCCGCTTGGCGGAGTGTTTGTGAGCCGGAGTCTGCGGCACCCGGTGTCCACTCTGTCCATGAATCAGCTTAAGGGTCATAATACTGTCGCCGCTGTCTAGTTCCTCCCCAAGCCCCGGTAGCATTATCACCCTGCTCCAACTATACTGGCTGATACCTTTCACGCTACAAAAAATGTAAATGTGAAGAAAATGTAATTCTTCAGCCAAAATGTAAACATAATCAGCTAAACAAACCAGGAGGACTAGGGAAGTATGACTGAGATAATTTTGTGTGTAAGGCGTACTGGTACGATATCTAAGGGCCATTATTTCACCCACGTGTAATGTCGATGAGATTCCAAGCAATTTTAAATTGAGACATTGTGAGTTGTAGCTACAGTTATATATATATATATATATATATATATATATATATATATATATATATATATATATGTAGTTATATCATTGCTTCTGAATGACGTCAATACTAATTATTTACTAGGGAAACCAAGGGAACTGAATCCTGAGAGCAAGTCTCCCAGCCAGGTTACAATTGAATGCTTTTTAATTTCCCTTGCTAAAACAAAACAATACTGTCTCATTTCGTCTCAAGTGTTGTTATGAAAGTATAGGACATGTCCTATCATATTCAAAAGTATCAAAGTTTGCCATCCTACCAAGCTGAACTCCTCTCCCGTTCCTCGTGTCTGGGTTGTGGTCTTTGAAGTTGGAACATACTTGTATTAAAAGAACGACCGCCATCTCAATCTCAAAAAGTACCTTGAAGAATAATTCAGTACACATTCTTTGTATATATATTTTTTAAACAGTTTTGTATTTTTTTTTAATCCAAGACCACTTTAAGAAGAGAAAGAAAAAAGGCAAGTCGAAGGCGTGAGTAGTTCAGAAGACGTCGTTACTCGGGACATTGCTTTTTTGAGATCTATTTCACCGTAATGACAACTGTTAAAGAGCACTTTCATGGTTGCCACTTAGCTTGTTAAACACAATTGTTTTCAATAAATCACCCTCTCTTGGAGAAAAGCACGTGGTCCGATTGAAATTCCTTTTTTTTGTTTCCTTTTTCCGCTCGAGTTTAGTTTTCTTAAAAGAAAAAACGCTTGATAATAAAATAGTAAAAAAAAAAAAAAAAAAGACATTTTTACCTCTTTTTTTGCACAGCTAAAAACGAAGACATTTAATCTCATTTCCCAGCGGGGTTTCCGTGTGTCCTCCAAAAATTGATTTACGATCGGCAACGTGATGGCAGTGCAACCAAAACATGCGAGTCATCGCGTCTTTGCAGCTTGGCACTGGGGGAGGCGTACTCACCGCCCTGAGACAGATCCATACATCGAGGAGCTGATACGGCCGGGGAAGAAGCTCTGCGTCTGATTCCCAAAGGGTCGCAGCAAAATCAATGTTGTTTGGACTTCAGAACCGGCCGCCTTAACCGACCAGGCTTATTACAATTGGATACCTGTCTGTGTGGAGTGGATTGCGTTACAGCCGAGAATGGGTGTTGATATTGGTGGTGGGTATTGGGGAAACATATTAAGTGCCGCTCATTTTGAGCAGTGTTGGAAAGTTGCCTTCACTTTCGCCGTTCCGTGTTACTGGCAGTTATCCGATGATGCGACTCGTCTAGACTCGCTCTTGTCGCTAGAGCTTCAGCTTGCTGCACAAGAGCTACTGAGCTCGCCGTACATGTCCCGGTTGGACATTGTGAGAACTAAGAACGAAGGAGAGCCAGAGAGTGTCTGATGGGGTCATGTCTGTATCTGGGGGTCTCGTATATGTGTGGCGTCCAACGGTGCCCAGTGATTGAATGGTGGCTGGGTCGCACTTTATTTGCATGTACCAGCTCGGCTTGTCATGCTCCACAGGACCTGCAGGTCTGCCCCCTCCCCTCTGTTATCTGTTCATCCTCGCCCGATCCCCTCTACCCTATCTCTCTCTGTAGTCCCTCTACCCTCTCTCTCTGTAGTCCCTCTACCCCTCTCTCTCTGTAGTCCCTCTACCCTCTCTCTCTCTGTAGTCCCTCTACCCTCTCTCTCTGTAGTCCCTCTACCCTCTCTCTCTGTAGTCCCTCTACCCTCTCTCTCTCTGTAGTCCCTCTACCCTCTCTCTCTGTAGTCCCTCTACCCTCTCTCTCTCTGTAGTCCCTCTACCCTCTCTCTCTGTAGTCCCTCTACCCTCTCTCTCTGTAGTCCCTCTACCCTCTCTCTCTGTAGTCCCTCTACCCTCTCTCTCTGTAGTCCCTCTACCCTCTCTCTCTGTAGTCCCTCTACCCTCTCTCTCTGTAGTCCCTCTACCCTCTCTCTCTCTCTAGTCCCTCTCCCCTCTCTCTCTATGGTCCCTCTCCCCTCTCTCTCTGTATTCCCTCTACCCTCTCTCTCTCTAGTCCCTCTACCCTCTCTCTCTCTATGGTCCCTCTACCCTCTCTCTCTATGGTCCCTCTACCCTCTCTCTCTGTAGTCCCTCTACCCTCTCTCTCTCTGTAGTCCCTCTACCCTCTCTCTCTCTGTAGTCCCTCTCCCCTCTCTCTCTATGGTCCCTATACCCTCTCTCTCTCTATGGTCCCTCTACCCTCTCTCTCTCTGTCTCCTCCCCCCCCCCCCCCCTCTCTCTCCTCTCCCCCCCCTCTCTCTCTCTACCCCTCTCCCTCTCTCTCTCCTG
>OMKX01026992.1:2567-18362 GCA_900302425.1 Brosme brosme
TCTCTAACCCCACCCCCATATCCCCCCACACTCATCCAGCTCACACAATAGTCATAATTTTAAACGTCATTAAATGTGGTTCTGTGGATAATAGGCCCTTACGCATTAGGCATGGCGCTACAATGTTATGGTTGGTTAAAAGTAACTTAAAAGTGTGCCAAAGTGTGCTCCTTCCGTCCCATAGCCTACTGAAATGAAATTAGTATAAAGTCAACGTTTCTGTCTGCATTCATATGGGTTGGGATTTGGTCATATGTGAAAAAAACTCAACCATTAATCTGATTTGTATGTGTTATTTTGTCCAACCACAGGGCCCAGATCACGTAAACCAAAGAACACGGCGATGCCGAGCAAGGATGACAAGCGTCCCAGGACTGCCTTCACTGCCGAACAACTTCAGAGGCTAAAAACGGAATTCCAGACCAACAGATACCTTACCGAGCAAAGGAGACAGAGTCTGGCTGGAGAACTTGGACTGAACGAATCCCAGATTAAAATCTGGTTTCAAAACAAAAGGGCCAAAATAAAGAAGGCGTCCGGAAATAAAAACTCGCTCGCCTCTCACCTGATGGCACAGGGACTTTATAATCACGCCTCAGCATCCAAGGAAGACAAGTCGGACAGCGACTAGCCGCGAACTACAAGGAAAACCTCGCAACCTCGAAACGATGCAATAAATATTTTCAATAGGTAATTTGTTATCAAAATACCAGCATTAATATTTAAACATAGTAGCCTAAGCGTTCCGCTGTTTTTAGTGGGACATGTATTTTGTTGCAAACATGTAGCCTATAGATTTTTGTTTTGTATCTGTTAAACAACACTGCCAAGTTGGACTGTTTCTATTACTGAAAAATGATGCTAAAATCCAAAGATTTCCGTTTCTGCTGCGTATTGGGAACCGTGTGTCAATAGCCTCTATTTCCCCTTTATTGTTTGCGTCCCCATTTCTGTGTTATCTAGATAGAGCCTTATTTTACTGAATGTGTTAGCTATGAGTGAAAACATTGCCTTCATAAGATTTAAGTTCGGGCGCGAATTTGCGCAAATGTGATGCATTTTAAATCTCAATTAAAAGGATATACGCGCTGTGTGACATAGCATAATGAGTCTGCACGAGTATGATTGAGATAACGATTATATGTTTGAATCTGTTGTCAAATCGAATCCACCAAGAAATGATTGTTCGCCAGTAAAATATTTGTCTCACGGGCCAACTTCCCCCTGGCCCACCATAATATTTATCTTCGTTAAAAGAGATGTTTTTAAGGGATAGGCTATTTATGGTTGCCCAATTTTCACTAGGCCTACAACGAATTCCGTCATCTCTTTTAATGAGGGTATTTCTCTGTTTTCAATAGAAAGATTTAAGCAGTCGCCGTTTATTTCTCATAGCCACAACCACCGCAAAATAATAACACAATTATCAACAATAGGCCTGCATTCCATCCAATCAGGCCACGTTGAATCATAAGTGAATGCTTGTTTTCGGGAACTCTCTATGAAAACGCTGTTATTTATATCAAAATTGATATGCCAATTATGGCATTTTTTTTGTTTTTGTATTTTTTGTTAACCGAAGCTCTAAATATGACCGTCAATGTCAAAAGCATGTCATGTATGACAATATTACGAACTCTGAAAGTTGATGTTATGATATAGGTAATATAATATAATATATAATATTAGGCTATATATTAGGCCTATATAATATTACTATTTACATAGGCCTTATACTGTAATAGTCTACGAATTAACTTGCAAATACAACCTTCACAAAAGAGTAGAGTCCCAATCAAAATATCTTGAAAGTAATTAGCATAAGAATTGGGGATCTCTGGAAGGCCCATGACGTATAGCCTACGAGACCCGTATCATCGCTGCACCGGTTCAAGCGATGGAGGGTATACAATTACAATGGCTATGACTTTAAACAGGAAATTAATGTTTGCAGTCTGGGGCCCAGTAGCCCATAAAGGCTTGCATAGGATAACCAATTGCTTAAAACATTTGTAGTAAAACTGGCCAGAAATCAAAGCCGGTTGTATTTTAATGCCTCCATAAGCATTTAGCAACATAAACACATTACTGATAATTTTCAGGTCTTCCATGCCTACTTTGCCATTTATCCTAAACAGAAGCCTAGGCCTATAACCAAGCCGATGTGAAAAAAATAGGCAATCAAATATTTTAGAAAATATTTTTTTAATTAGTTATGTTGTTAAGATGTTGTCTATATGCCTTACTAAAGCCTACCAGAGAAAATTAACTGAATCTTTAAGTGAAGCTATTCGCTGCGCAGATCTTCGACACATGCACATTAGCTGGTGGCACATAGCCCTCAATATCAGTGTTATTTGTGGTTTAAGGGAGTAAGAAGTCCTGCAATAGCCCAGTAAAAAGACCGTACCGAAAAACGTTATCAACATAATGAACAAGATTTACTTGCGTTTTGCTATGATCCTAAAGATTTCCTATGTAGGTTACTTGTATTATTCAAATAAAGTAATAATAGGATATCAGGACATTTTATTAAGCAAATTATAATCTTAACTTTTAATTAGATTAATTGTTAAAAGTTAAAGATCCTATTTGTTAATTATCATAGTTAAACTTTTTTTATTTTTATAATTTAGGCTACATTGAATTATATATACAAAGATATTTTAATTGTAATTCCAAATAACATGAACTGAGTACAAGAATATATACCTCCATAAAAAAAAGCTAACTAATGAACTTTTATGAAAAAATAAAGTTTCCTTGCAAAGACCCAAGAACTTGCAACACTGACTCAATTTACTACAAATGACATATTCTGTGTCAGAAAGTCACATATAGCAACATAAAGGAAACTATTGACCTAAAAATCACAGTTGCCAGTCAAAATCCATCTAAAAACCATCCACACACCAGAAAAGCTTTTGGGCCACATCATCTTTCCCTTCATAGACACCCAGGGTAACAGTGCATAATTAAGGGGAAAAAGGGAAGAGACAGGAGATAAGAAAAAAAAATAGCAGAAGGAAAGTAGATAAATAGTGAGAGAGGAAGAAAGGCCTGGGAGTTATCTGTGTGGATCTTCCTATTGGCTGCTTCAGCAATGGACACGGAGACAGCAGCATTGACCTCAGCTTTCTGTGGAATGACTCCAGGAGCCCTCATCTGCATTTTCTTTCTTGTGTTCACTTGTATGTGGAAGTAAACAGCCAACAGTCACTGACTGAACGATCTGCTGCACCTTGTCAAGAAAGGGCCAGCTCTGCTCTGCTTGGTAAAAAAAGTTGAATACAAATATTGGCTTGTGTGGATTTACCTTTTTCTACTGGTATAGGAATATTTTAAATAAGCTTTCCTTATATGAGGGTTAATGGTGGTGGATAGGGTTAATAGCCAGAGGTCCTGAATCATGGTCAAACAAACTGTACACACCAAAAGCAGCAGGGGACTGTTCTCATGCCACAATGGCTTTAAAAGACAAAAAGCAAACAAGCCTTTGTGCTTGAATTCATTTAATACTTACCGCTTAAATGTATAGGGTTCTTTTTGGTCTATTTAGTATACTCATAACTTACATTTCATTCGAAATCATTACAATTTGAAAATAGTATTACAAAAAAGTATACACTGCAATGGTGTTCTGCCTAATGTGGACATGTAATAGTGAGATAAGTAATGTCACTATGAAGGTATTAAACAAGAATAACACCAGACCGAATGAAATGCAAGTGGCCTAATATAATGAAATGCTGGCAAATTGGAAAATAATTCTTACTTTGACAAGCTAAGGACAATATATTTATTGCTCAGTGTTACATGGAAACCCAACTGCCTAACCTAAAGGCCAGCCCCACACCCCCTACACTTTGTGTAACAGCCTATATAGAGCTAACTCATACCCTAACCCTCCACTCCAAAATGTTGATGGCCATTTATAAGACGATGGATTTTGTATGGTGTCTTTCACTGAACAGTTGTGACTGTGTCCTTACCAAACAAACAAAACATATATAAGTTAATAAACATGGGTTTATTTATCTCAATCCCCATGTCATGAACATAAACCGTGCAAAAAAGGCAGAGGCAGAGGGCAGATGAGCAGAGAAAAGAGGAGTACATCCAAGTGCTATCTAGAAGTTTCCATGTGTCTGCCGCAGACAAAAGAGGACCCATCCTGTCCTCCTCTTCCCCCCACTGGGTAATTTAGCCATAGTTCTCCAAAACGTTTCCTAGTCAAACTTGGAATATGGAATGAGGGGACGGGGGCCCTTTGTGGCGGAAATATAATTACGGCTGCTAAAGGCTTGGTGGAGGTGGAGAATGGGGGATGACATCAGGCTGATTTCACACCAGGAACCTGGATGGCTGCGCCCAAGCCTGGCCCTCGCTTCGCAACACTGATCAAAGCCCACTGCAGCCGGCCCGAAAGGCAAGAAGAGGGGAGGCTTAACTATGCTAATCTCCAGGACAAATATATTTTAATCTTGTTAGAATACAAGTTAATGCCACAGCTCAGTAGCAAAACTTTACGGTATAAAAGTATAGGGTGGGAAGATAGAAGTTAGAAAAATATTAAGATAAACCAAGCACACACCTCCAAAGATATTTTCTGGATTCAGTTTGTGATGATTCATATATCTTTGACACATTTCATGACATATTTGAGAATGCACAACTCTTGTGTTCCTCCCTCTTAAAATACATTGAAATACAGAAAAATATGTATTATTTTATTTGAAGTCATGACAAAAACTTTTTACATTTAAAGAAAGTAAATCTTGCTTAAACACCATTTGCAGCCACACACAGCTTCATACAGTATATCATATCTGTGTTCTAAATGGACAGGAGGAACCCATCCAGTACCCCTCTATAGCTTCTAGATCCTGCAACAGGAAATTAATGTTTAGCTGGCATGACTGTTGTCTGTCCCCCAGTAGTCAACCATCCACCTATGTAACCCTTGATCTGTCAGGGGTATCAGCTTGGGGTGCATGACTCGTTGCGACGGCTGGCAACACAATGGGCCAAGCTGTGGCTGGATCCTACTGCTGACACATTATTCTCTGATTAAAAAGGAAATTTCACTCAAGTGTTGGCCCAAACAAAGACAGTCACTGTTTCTCAAGGAGGCAAAATAAATAATATAGCCTTTTCAATGGCTTGGTTGAACATTGTCAGACTTTATATCAGCCTTAATCATCAAAACCTTGATACTTTTTTAGTATTTTTTCCCCAGGGTTTTGAATAACTTGAGTTTGCCTTCAGAAAGATTGAGTGGTGGCATGGATGTCTATTTCCTCATCCTGGGTGAAATATTTATATTGTACATTAAAGCAAATAATAAAGCTCAGTAAGAAATGAGGATGGAAAGTGTCATTTTAAAGTTTCCTTTCAAAATATACACACAAAGAGTTGAATAAAGAAGGGTTGGAAACACAGGATATGAAATATAACCAATGCATACATAACACATTTGGCAATACTTTTGTGAATACTACAGATTTATGGATTAATTGTATCCGTGTATAAACTACCACTGAACTGAGCATGATGTAGTTCAAAGTTTCCTTGGTCTAAAATGTTTCCAAATACCATTTACCAAGCAAACAAAGTTGGTCATTGGTGGAGGTTTAAGGATGAGGAAAATCTGAAAACACTTACTATTTGTAAGACGAAAGATTTTATTACTATTGTATTACAAATCCAATATTGTATATGCAGTTCCTATTTATTTTGGTAATTCCCTTTTATTACATCTAAATCTCACACAGTGCCCATTTATATTATAATTTGTTAAATGTGATTTCATTCAAAATAATTAAATACAAAATCACAAGGTATCCACACTTCCTCCATTACATTAAATATTATATATAATTATTTTTAATTAAGGCCTATAGATTTTGTCATACCTTTGAGGTATTGAGTAATTTACATTGCCACAAGGCATCTTACAAGAGCAACAATGTATTCCTTATACATTAAAGTACATCAAGGGATTGAACAGATCCCTCCTATCACAGCCTAGGTGGAGCCATGAAAAGCTTTTCAGATAATGCCCAAAGTTATTTTGACACAATGCACAACACGCTAAAGGAAGCCTTTCCAAAAACTAGATAAAAATATATTTTACACAATAATAATCTTGGTTATACAATTAAATTGTCATGATTTATACATTGACAATGTTTTGCAAAAAAGTCATGAATTAGATGTAGCATTTTTTTTTCTCACTATGATTGTTCTTTTAATACGCGATGGGTATATTTCGATTTTATTACTTGTGAAGGCTATCGTAATTGCATTATAGCTATTAGTGTGTGTTAAGTGTGTTTTAAATAGCATGAACAGAGGGAAAGCTGAAAAACTTTTTTTATTTAAAATTATTCAAATAACAAAATATTTTGTCTAAATTTGATTTCCCCCCAACAATTATTTGATAAATGATGAATATTCCTGGTCTCATCTTCATACATTATGAATATAACAATTATAGAGTAACTATAACTCCTCATTCGTGTGTTTGGCATCTTTACAGTAGTCTGAAATTGAAAACAGAAAGATGTTTATTAGAAAATTATCTTGGGTTCCTACATTTTAGAACTTTTAGATTAAATGTATAAATTGAAGGGCCAGGCCGAATGTTTATAGCAGTATGTACAACAAGGAAAACTAAAAAATGGTGTCTTTTGATAGCGCAGAAGGGGAGTGAATGGGGACTCGTATTTACACACTGTAGTTAAAAGAAGAAATCCTAGTACTGTACCTGAGACGCCGGAACATAACTCATCAGCAACATGTTTAGTGTTCTGGCTGAAGAGTGAGATGATATCCTCATCTAGGTCTTCTAAGATGGTTTCACACTGCATGTGAGAGGAGAGAAAGGGGTCAGCCATGCATACCTCAGCCTTAAGTATTTTTAGTTGGTGTTCTGAATGCGGCAGCCATTTTTTTCCCTATACCGCCATCGCCACCCAGCCATCTTGTCACGGTGTGGTTGGCTGGTGTAGCAACAACAGCTACCTGAGCATTTTGATATTTTCACTAATTATCGTAAAATTCTTCCCATTGGCTTGTGGAAGTAAAAATATCAACTTTGGTCTGAAAACGTCCAAAACAAAGCAAGAGGTAGCAGTGATCCAGCTTTAGGCATTATGGCTAAATGGGTGTGCATACCTATGGCATCTATCACACGACTTTAAAAAATACATTACACACAAGCCAAGCCAAACATGTTGTAAATTTTTAATTAATTTAAGATTTAAAGAACTTAAATCTGCCTGATTATCAGCGTGAGGTATATTTTATAGAGTATAGCAGAAGTTATGACTGTAAGGCAATAGTTGACCCTAAATAGAAAATTATTAGTAAGATTAGACTAGATCCATGATCATTAGACTAGATAAAGCATAAACGTATTTCAGTGAGCACGCCTAAACATGCCTGAATCTACTAAAGCATATTGTTGAGCACATTTATTATTATATAGTCAATAAATGTGCCATGGTTAATATCTGACCATGAGGAACTGTTTTCAAATCCCAAATTGATAAGATGTTTTTGTTGGAATCTGAATAAAAGGGCAGATTGTGACTTCTATGCTGGAAAGGAAATGAATTGTTTTCATTACATCTTAGTATACATTTACATCTCCTTTTGACTCACCGCAAATTTCAAGGCACTGGAGGAATCCATTCCATCAAACTGGAAGTTTTTAATGTCTGGGAAGCTCTCCGTGCCTCCATTGCCCCTGGGAGCGAACCTCTTATAGCGTTTATCTTGAGTGTCGGGGTCTACATAGAGGGCATAATCACTCATACTGCTGCAAACTTCCTCCAGAAGCTCACTCAGATAAGACTCAGACCGGGCCAAAGGAACCTGAAAAAGTACATCATAAAATAGATTGTATCAAATCAAATGACGCAAAAACATAAAATACTGAGTGTCCAACCATCCAGTTATACTGTATAACACGATGACCCGCTAGGTTCAAAGGTGGTGACCTTATTTCCGCTGTGATTTCAATACTGCACTCGTTATCCTTGAAAGGAAAAGGAATAAATAAAAATATGTATCCTTTCCTTTTTCTCGTACGGAATCCAAATCTTTTTTTGCTAACAAATAAATAACAAGTAATAATCAGAAACAGCAGCGGTGTCTAGACAGGTGCACCCCTACTCTGCCTCCCTCCGTGGAAGGGAGAGTGGGTGAAAAAGCCCTGTGCAGCTCAGAGGGGGGGGGGGACACGAGGACCAGAGTTTGAGGAACAGTGAAAGAGGCCCAGGTGGGGGCCAGAGCCATCTTTACCCCTCTCTTGGGCAGGGCAACATGGGAAGAATCCTTATTTCCTGAGCTAGAACACAAGGCTTCTCTTTTTCTTTTCTTACAAAAAAGCGTCAAGTGCAGGGTAAACAACTCTCAAGTCTCTCCCTTCTCCCCTTGTACACATAAACCCTCCCAAAGTCCAGCTCTCAGCCCTCCCCCCTCCCCCGATGATGTCCTCTACCGATCAAACCAGGAATCTTCCATTTCCGTTGTCTTTTCTGGTCATAGGCTGCATGGGATGGGATGGCTGAGGATTTATCTTACTTTTGCTCCTTTTGCCTCAGTCCTAACTCCCTTGTCAAATCTCTATCTCTTTCACACCTACTTTCCCCCACTAACTCGCCTCTGAGCTTGACAAGGCCTCCTCTGAGCTTGACAAGGCCAACGTGTATTGAGACGGAAGTCAATGTGAAACAACAAGAGTGTGGTACAGCATGGGGCCAAAGGTTGAAGACAAAGGTGGAGAGACGTGGGGTCACATTGGCTAAAGACGATAGGGTTCACCTATCAATCAGAATACATTTTGACATTGATGCCAGTAGCAATGTGCCAATCACTGAAGTCATTTTTCATTACTCATGTGGCCAGCCACTACAGCCAGCATATTTCTAAAATTGTGATGTTACAGTGATTTTAGCATTAAAATAATGCTTAAATAAATGCAATTAATGAGTGTCACACACACACACACACACACCAATTTTACCATCATAAACCACTGGGTGCGGGTCCAATAATTATCATCCCATGCTGTCAGTAATTAAACTCATCTATTGCCATTCGGCAGCCTCTTAAGGAAGCTGCCATTCAAAGTGTGCTTTGATGAATTGGAGAGTGGGGGTTGGAGGTGGCAGGGGTTCCTAAGGATGCTCCCCTATTGAATCCCCATTAGCCTTTCAGTGGGATTGTCCAGGCAATGTGGAGCTGGTGAAGACCAATTTATTATTAATAATCATAAAACCAATAATATTATCACCAGACACTTCGTGATTCATTTCAAAGGTTAACCACTATTGGCATTTTTGTTTATTGCACAATTTGGATTTGCAAAGACAAAATTGCAAGGACAATACAGACCATAAGATCAGTAATGGATTTATGATTAAAAATAGAGCAATCACACCCCTCCACCATGTGTGTGCGCATGCATGTTTAGGTGGCTTTCAAAACACTTATCCCACCTGTTTAAGATGTGTCCCAAAGAATAACTTTATCTGTATGTTTTCATGCACTGTCTCATTTGCAATACGTGACTTCCCGCCCAATCTCTGGGAGATCAGCATGTGGTCGCTCCACCTAAGTTCAATGTCTTTGGAGGACTTAAACGTTTCATTGTTGGGCCAGGCAGGTTTAACTTTTGTCGGCAATGACAAAACCCATGCCCCCAGGAAGTCCTACTGTTAGGAGGGCAAAGAGAAGAGAATACAAACCAGCAAATCCTCGGCCATGATGGCATCTAAGCTGTGACATTCCACCCTCTCTGAATCAGGCTGGGTCAACCCTACTGAAAGGGGTGAAGCCACAAAGGGCACAGGGATCAAGGTTTGCCTTCTCCTGTGCGAGTCCCTTTTCCTCTGAGTAGCAGATGATTGACCAAACAATGCAAAAGGTGGAGGGTAGGTTTACTGGACCACAGCGGAAGGGATCAGACCACTGTGAAAAGATAGCCAGCCACTAAGAAGAGCAAGTAAATAGCTAGCCATTTGACTGACACAACTGAGCATATTTGAGATATATATGTATAAATATGCGGGAAGTAATAGTGTTTCGCGGGTTGAGCACACATGTTCTTGAATCTTGTATTCTCTACCTCTAAAGGTCTCATATCTGCCGCTATCGCTGCGGCAATCAGCTGCATAGTGTTGCCTAAAGGCTGCGGGGAGAAGGTGTTGCTGTTTCGTAGCCGTTTAATTTGATTGCCTAGGCCCACTGATCGTCTCATAAACGTGTTCCCTTGAAATCCATTTGGACACCGTGCACAACCCACTCCACTGTTGTCCGGTTGAGAAAGCGCTGCGTCAATCCAGGTGGGGGAGGGGCCATGTGCCCGACCTCGTGGAGGTTTGCCACGGAGGGGTCTCGCTTCATGGTTTTATCAACAAGCCAGAATGGTTTGAGCTGTAGCTGACTATGTGTGTTTTAAATTGCCATGCTCAAGACACAGCTTCCGACCTGAACTTTTGTATTCGATGCCAATACCAGTGAAATTAAACGATTCTCAATACCGCAGTAAAAAACTAAAACAAAACAATAATCCCATGAACTTCAACATACACTCCTTTGTTAAAAACATTTCAATGTTACAAAAAAACAACAACAGTGGCATGTAGCCTTCAAGTATTTAAAACAAACAATACCAACATGATGTCCAAACTAAATGACAGAATAGGTCGTTTGCATAGGTCGTCCAAAACGACCCATGAACATTTTAGCCCCCTATCGACTGTTCAAAGAAACAGCAATACAGCAGTCACTTATGTCAAGGTTCTGTCTTCCAAAACAAAATGGATGGCAATCGTTATTTTCTCAGTGAATAAAGCAACATTTTAAGATAGTTTCTGCATTAAAATGCATTTTGATAACATTTCTAGCGATAAACAAAATTGTTATCTTTGTTATCTCCAGTCAGTGAACGTGTATGATGTTTCATTTGTTAGTTAATGCACCATTTTCTATCATTGCCATGGTGATTCATAAAGACACTGCTGTCCCTGAAACAACACAGCTTGCATGTTGTTTGAATCCTTGTCTTTGCTTTGTGTAACATTAGTAATCTGAGCTGCTATGTTATTTTAGGTAACTGAAAAAAAAAGATTTTGGAGTGACCCCCGGATGACATATATATTCTTCTTCTTTGGGACGGACTAGGCGAAAGTGTTTTTGCGGGGCAAACCAGAAGTTTATGTCCGCTTTGCTACTGCCGAAAAATCCATTCCATGGGTTAATTTTATATATACATTTTGTTGTACAAGATAACCATGACAAATGAATCCTGCGTTAAAGTTTTTGAAGTGTTAAGGCATCAATAAAGTAAAAGGAAGACAAAAAAGATTTTCAAAGGCCTACGCCTACAGGAAGTGAAACGTTATGAGTAAAATGCATAGGAACTTTTTAATATCTCATAGAGGGGGTGGTGCAGGCCCCTTTTGAACCCATTTATGAAAAACTTGTCCACAGGCCATCTGTCTTTACACGCCTTAGTTTCTTACTCCATACCACCGGAAATGTGGAACTTGAAACTGTCTCTGTTTTATGCCTATTTACTCTAAGGTTGTTGGTCACGCCCCTTTTTGTGCCCTTTCAAGATGTGTAGAGATGCCACAAATCTTAATGACGGAATGACATATGTGAGATTTGTATTTCTAGCGATTTCAGAATTTCTCTTTGCACAAACAAGCATTCTTTTTGACAGCCTGACCTAGTTGATCAGAATGTGGTGAAAAAGGCAGTTTCGAAGATAGGAAGGTCCTACTACCCTCAGACTTGACAACCTTGTTCCAGGGCCTTACTGGGACCTCCACACCAATCCATCGCCCTTTCGGACCCCAGGGGGGAGGGGATCCGCGGGTAAGGTAGAAGGATCAAGGTGGGGGTTTACTGTTTTGTCCAGGGTGCACTGGCCTATTGTTTTGTGTATGTTAATAAAAGTGTGGTAAAAAACTGTGTTGGTGATTGATGGAAGAAGGGGGGATGATGAAGGCACAGGGAGCCAGTTGGGGTTGTCAGGGTCGGTCGGGTCCGCATCGATCAAGCAAAGCCCGATGAGGAGCTAAATACGGGCCCGTTGGCCAAATAGACTTCCTGGTCCCTGGCCGTGGGTGCTGTGACTTACGGTCAATTGCAAGCACCCCCTATCAAGCCCCAGCCGACCCACTTGTGATGCTAGTGTAGCGTGGGTTGGAGCTTGAAGGGGACTTGGAAGCCATGACCTGGGAAGCCATGACCTGCCCACCCAAAGACCAGTGAGCCCACCTCGGGCAAACTGAGCCACAAAGGTAGGTCCATCAAAGGGCCAGTGGAAGAAGAGCATGGAGCCCAACCAGCCCGTGAGGAGGGAGAGGTATGGGGGGTAAGGGACGTTTAGGGTTAGGCGTGAGTAGGGAGTGGTTATGGTGAGGATAGGAGTAGGTGAACCAGGTAAACCAGGGCTTGAGTTGAGCTGATTAGGCTAGGTTATAGCAAGGCTAGTTTGCGGAAGTGAGGTGCAAAAGAAAGGCTTGAATTGAGCCGACCAAGCAAGGTGGTAGCTAGGCTACAATGATCCCCAGTGGGGCTTAGAATGGCTCAAAAATGTTTCAAAAAATTGCATGCCACTGGCATGATAGAACGGGATTGTGTTTTGCAAGAGAATATCGTCAAACTAACATCACAGCGGTGCGCTTCTAAACCTTCACTACCCTTTTAAACTAGGCTTATATTAATTATCGGAACAAACAAATAATAAATAATCAAGCTGTTGAGAACTCTAGCCATACTCTCCCTGCATTGCTATGCGTCGCATACACAAGAATGCACAGATTATTGTATTTGTATAGGTCTATATTACTACAACTTCTCGCTCCGAACAGCAACCAGGGCTGACCTCACCACAGCCCACTTAGAGGCAGAGCGGGCTCACTTTGGCCCCACCTCAGAGATGGTCCATCCCGGGCGCAGTACAGCCCAGCACGGTGCGTTTAAACTAGTGGAAACGCAAATCCGCGCGGCACGGTACGGTTCGGTACAGCCAAAAGTGCCAATGGAAAAACAGCATTATATCCTTTGAACTCTCAAAGGTCTCAGCTACTTTATTTTTGTTTGCCCATACAAGGTTGCATGACTGTGCTTTAAATCTTCAATGCAGATTGTAATAAATAAAATGTGCCACTGATACCCAGTGGTACATTTCCCAATCAATATCTCAATTGAAGGCGAAAGTCTCCTAAAGCCATCAGTGCCACTAAACAGGAATTTGAGCTGGGAAAGATCAATAGTGGAGCCGAACACCTCATGATAACCTGCTCCCCGGGTGGCTGGCATTGTCCACCCTCCACTGGGACTTGACCTCATTAGGTTTGGAGAAACAACCTGGATCCATAGACACGCAATATCCCAGAAGAGCGTACACAGCCAATAGCCCAGGTCTTTGTCTTATTACAAAAGCGCCGCTGCCGCACCCTGTAAGCTTACATAATATGTACATGTTTAAATATTATTGTATCAGCTCTATGAACACATTAGCACAATTTATATAATTGAAGAGTTTTAGTATTTTCCAGAAATGTCCATGGTATAATAACACAATACCTTCTTGTCTTGCAATGTCCCGTCAGCATTAAGGCGGAAGCTGCCAACATTGATCATCTTCTTGGGGTCCACCTGGCTGATGGAGTAGCTGAGCTCATCTGCGATAGCTCTGCACGCTGCAAAATCAACAAAACAGACCAAAGCAAAACAAGATTAAATTCACTAACTAGCTTTTTTTATTTATTTTATTAACTTGGATCAAACCAGCACAGCAAACCTAGATTTTGGACGTTTACTCATAAAAAGGGGATACTTCATAAAATAAAATAAATAAAATTTGCTAGTTCCAGCCGTACGTAACAGCTTCAACCTCATAGGCTGAAGTGGAGAAGGGACTCATCCTGTGATGAATTCATGGTTTTACCGTTAAACCAAAACTAATAAAGTTCTAATCACACTTACCTGAACAATAAAGCACTGGGTCTTTTTTCTGATGGCTAAGGCTGATTAAGAGCGAAAGCATGACTGCAGCAATCTGAATAACCGATAAGGACATGTTGGTGAACTAATATGGGGAAAAAAGAGGCAAAGCAGATAGTGTTATAACCCAAAATAAATCACAATAAATTACGCAATTGCATGTTATTAATTAGTATATATAGTGTTATTTATTTATTTATTTGTATATATTTATATATAAAAACAAAGTTCATAACTAACTGAAGGCATGTGTAGTGAAGTGAGTCCTAATTTAACACCTAATTTGCTCATGAATGAGCTGAGAGTTGATCCTTCAATATATGTTAATTTATGGTGTCAGAAAGACCATTCCACAGCAAAACATTATTTTCCCCCAGTTCAACGCTTAGTCTTGGGTAAATCATAGTCAGCAGTTGGTTACACTGTACATTAGTGTCCTGTAATAGAGTAATTACACAAGTTAGTGCTGTGTAATAACCTGTAATGTCACAACCTGTCAACCTGCTGAAATCTACCGGTTTAACAATGTTGGTTTTCGTCTTGGCCTGCATGTCTTGGATGTATTGAGTATATTCAAAGATACTATCCTCGACAAAGGACCATCCCATTGTATTATACAGAAAAACGAAAATAGTTCCTGCATGTCTCCGAAATAAACACAATTCCTAAATTCCAGTACTTTAATTGTTCATAGAATTAACGTTTGTTAACGTGAACTTCAACATTGAAAAACAGGTAAACTCAAGATATATTTAATTCTCAGTGTTTCATCTCATCTGATATATATATTTCACCTGCTTGTTTAAGCTGGTGATCCCTTTCTTTCACTTAATAAGTCCTGTGATTTTCAGGCTGATATCATTAAATTTGACCATTACAGCAGGGGGAACGCATCCAGACAGCTTGTAATATTACTGTCAGATGTCAGATTATCTGTTGTGGGGAAAGAAGTCAGGAGTATGAATTTGAAAGATGTGTGAGCGTCCTTCCATATTGAACAGAGGGGGAACAGTATCTGACAGTAATATTCCAAGCTATCAGGATGCGTTCCCCCTGTTTGAAATGGTCAGATTTAATGATATCAGCCTGAAAATGACAGAACTTATCTGTTGTGGGTAAAGAAGTCAGGGGTATGAATTTGAAAGCTGTGTGAGCATCCTTTCATATTGAACAGAGGGTGAACAGTATCTGACAGTAATATTCCAAGCTGTCAGGATGTGCTTCACCTGCTATAATGGAGCTGGATTTAAGACAAATATGATAAAATAGCGATTTATATTTAGCCTATAAATGAATGAGCACACTTTCTTCCAAAAGTCCATAATATTCAAAATGAAAAGTCTCTCACAAATATAATATTTTTTATTGATAGAAATAACAGTAGTTGGTTGTGTTAATAAATACATAAAAACACAAACATGTGCTGCTGTCCCAGTTTAAAAATATAACTAGACAGTTATGAAATTTCTTCCGATAAAAACTCGCAAAAAAAAGTCAGTTTTGAACCTTAGCACTCTCCACAGTGCCTCTGTGGTAGCTACGAGCAGAACAGCTCGGGGGCGAGCTTTTTGTGAACGCACGTTTCCTTCGCCCTTCGGGCCATTTCGGACGGGGGCGGGACTAGGGGAAACACATCTCGACGAGGAAACAGAGCTCGATACAACACCGGACATACACTTTTAAAATATCACGATGCTGCATTATATCCCATTGCCAGACCCTACCAAGGTTAATGGGAATCATATCAGAAATAGAAAATAA